>OW152837.1:9168056-9272322 GCA_933534255.1 Iphiclides podalirius
GCGTCCAAATTTCTCTGCTTACGTGTATTTTGTGCTATACACCCCGGTACTGGCACCAATGAAATTGTTAAGTTTGTTAAGTTTGTTAAGTGCTGACATATCACGTGCTCTGCGGTGAAGTAAGCCTGCATATCTTCGAAATATTAAAAAAAATATTTCGATGATAATGGATATGTGAAGTCCGCCAATCCGCAGTGAGTCGAGTGGTGGACTACGCCCTAATACCCTCTGTACCTCTGAGAAGGCCTTTGCCCGGCTGTGAGACATTTATAGGTAGTTTTTAAAACAGTACTTCACTGTATTAATAAGCATATTACGACCACATCTTCTACGTTAACGGTCATCCAGATGTAGGGCAATTGTTTGTATGTCAGCAAATATTTATTGCAGATGTGAATGGCGTCTACCACCCACAGCGCCAAAGTCTATTGCTACGTAGTGACATTAACCTTGTCATCATAAATAGTTCGATCGGAATTGCTTCTAATAAATTTCTTCCTGTCTCTGTCTTCATTTACGTTCATGCGTTGTTTCTATAGGGCATTGATATTATTCGATTAACGCTGCATATTGGCGTCGATAATATGCGTTCTTAATCTTTTGGTTAGTGGTTCCCGACTACCTTACGCACCAGACGAAAGCACATCTAACGGTGGTAGGGCCAAGAGGCAGCCTCGGCTGTTGCACGAATAGGCTGGCTCGTCCGGGTAAGTACCACGACCTCACAGAAGACCGGCGTAACTGGAAGTATAATTCTTTCGCATTACGTCTGCTGAGTGAGATAGCCGGAGCCCAATTTTTAATAGGTTGCCAACGCATCTGCAACCCTCGGGTGTAGCGGATGTCCATGGGAGGCGGTATTCACTTAACATCAGGTGAACCGTCTGCTCGCTAAGCAACTTTTCCCATAAAAAAAGCAATAGTAGCATTTCTACTTTCCATCAGTCTTTTGTTATTTCGTGGTACCTCCTCGAGCCTATCGCCAGATTAATGCATATATTTTATTTTCGACATGAATCAACTACGTCCAAAGGCGTATCAGTATCGATTATATTCCCACGCTGTACCTATCTTTACCATGATAAAGAACACCCACATTATTTGCATAAGTGTGATTAATCATACGGAAGGAGAACCTTTTCCCTTTTATTGGATTACTTCCACCCGCAAAGCACTGTTGAATTGAACTTTATTGCAAGCTCAATAAAATAGCGTTTCCAATGAACACCCTTCGTGTCTCGATACATAAATCGCAAGTATATTTAGAAAACTAGGTCGCGTCGTGTATAAATACGACAACCTATAAACGATCACGTCTGGATATTTTCTGTTTTGCTTTTAATTGTACTCGCTATAATAGAAACAGCCTTCGTCTTTTTCTAATTAAAGATCACTTAAGAGTCTCCGCTGTCTATTTTCCCAAACGATCCGTAACAGTCGTACCTATAAATGATTCTCTTGTTTATTTATACACTTCTATTTCTTCAGGAAACCGACTGAAATCTATTTAAGTGCATGCTCTGTTCCAAACTTTGACGAAAAGTCATAGGCTGGGGGAGTGCACTGAGAATTTGTTCAGATTAATTCCTGCCGCAGAATTTCTTTTTGATTTACTTTTTATATGTATTCTTATTATATTATTTAATATATGTTGTATCTCGTTCCAGACGCATAATCTTAAGAATTGAATGGATGGATGGATGGCGTTTTCGCATTACTAATAACAGTAAATAACAGTACAAAGGGGCGGTTGTCTTTTTCTTTCCCCCTTTGACTTTAAAACACAACAACAGTAATGTCAGTCGGCGTGTTATTCGTTGAAATGTACACAACTTCCACCGGTGTCAGTTCCCCAATTGTAAATGATAAATTGAGTCGGGTTCTATTACAAAAATGTGTAATATCGAAGCAAAACGATAATTATCATCTTTATAAGCTTTTAGATTCCTGAAAAGTGGCTTTATTTTTGTGTTAGTGTTACCTAAACTGTAAAGAAGCTCTATGAATAGATATTCTATTGATACGTTATTTTGGAAATATTTAAGACGAGGCAAAATTGAGTACTGTTCTATTTAATAAAACGTCTGAAGAGATTCTGTAAGACATTTATTAATACTAAGAAAAATGTTTAAGCAGCGTACAAGGAACGCTGGAGTCATACGCAATAAATATTTATAAGCGAAGCTAGTGGATTTAGCCGTGATTTATTTGGGCAACAGTCACCCATGTTATTACACGGATTTACCTCGCAGACGATCACGTCTAATTTACATTGAACGTGACGTTTGCTTGCGTTCGTAAATTGCTACAGATGTATCTGTAATTTGACTACAATTCTGAGAGTACCAGAATAAAATAGGTTGACTGTCCCGTGCCTATGGGCACTAGTGCCCGAAACATCGGGAATCGATAATATATATTCAAAGATGAACGTGATAAAATACCCCAAATGGTTTTATATAACAACCTGTGGCAGGCGCGGAAATATAAGCATTTTACATGCATCTATTTTAAAAGTAAAGTAAAGTAAAGTATCAGCCTATACATGTCCCACTGCTGGGCAAAGGCCTCCTCTATACAGAGGGTATCAGGGCATAGTCCACCACGCGGCCCCACTGCGGATTGGCGGACTTCACATATCTTCGAAATATATATTTTTTTGTTATTATTTTGAAAATATGCAGGTTTCCTCACGATATTTTCCTTCACCGCGGAGCACGGGATAAGTCAGCACTTAAAGTTAAAAACTTCATTGGTGCCGGCACCGGGGATCGAACGCAGGTTGCTCGAGTATATTGAATTAAAGGCGAGCGCCCGGACACTGAGCTATCACGGCATCTATTTTACTGTTGCACAAATGGGCAGACTCGTCTGGAGACAAAAACAATGGTCTCACAGAAGACCAGCGTGAAGTGGAGGTATTATTCTTTTGGGTTTCGACTGGTGAGTGAGCTAACTGGCACCCGAAGACCCATGGGTAGCGTTAACCAATTTACTACAGGTTAATCAACTGCTAGTGTAAATCGTAACATCACTTCTCTATAATAGCACGTAATTACAACATCACTTCTCGTAAAGAATTCCGGACACTTATGCACAACCTTGGCGAGAATCCCAGTGACCTCACTGGAATGCCCGTCAGTAGGGGATACAGTTGTCCAAACATTCGCCGTTACGAGCGAAATGCGTGGGCGTTAGTTAACACAGCTGGATAATGCGTCAAGTGTACTGTCAATGTAAGACCACCAAACTGAAGCTCAGCGAAGCATCTGGTGACGTCTGAAGATCGATTTTGAGTTGTTAAGATGTTATATATACCGAAGTTGATTAGTGTAATTTTATTAGTGTTCAAATTCTCATTATATGTAATATATAGAATGAAATTATGTAATTATTACGAGAGATTTAGGTTGTTTTTTCACGCCGCAATAGCTGAGCTGGTTATGTTCCAATCAGAATCGATAAAGTTGTCCCCGCTAGATGGATTGACGACCTGTACAAATAATGCTGGTGGCTCAGGGTCGTAGTTTATAGCAGTGGGCCTGACCCATGTTTAGCAGTGGAGTAGAACGAAATGTTGTTGATAATCGAGAAGACAGTTCATAAGCCGTATAAAAGCATAAGGTTTTTTATATTAATAGTGATGAATATATATTTTGATGAGAATTCACGACTTTATAATACGATATACATAGCCGATGTCCTTTAAATCGGTCCTTCCTTTAAATCGTCGATATATGTATAATCGACAGTCCTTTCTTTAAATCTAAGCGCTAACTAACATTGCTAGCTCTTTCTATGTGAGAAGGTAGCAGGAGAACTGGCGGTTCACCTGATATTAAGTGTTAACCTCCGCCCATTGACATTTGCAATACTATAAAAAAAACGCAGAGGTATAACACCTCAAGATACCATAAGCTCCCTTTGCGTAGATCAGATTAAAATAATCGATGGTAGCCGGGCTTTATTCTGACATTAGGACGTGAAAAAACTCAGCCTGTCCCGAAACAATGAACGCTGAAAGGTTTAACCGTATCATAGACAAACTCAACAATATATATGTCTATGGTCAAGAACTCTCGCAGTAAAGCGGCCTGGCGGGCGCTAACTTGCGATTTTAATTCCAACCTCAAAGCGAATTATTGTTTGTGGGCCGCTTTGGAAACGTTCCGTTGAATAATATGGCGCATAACTGGGTCACATTATGGCGGTGCCACATTGTTACGGCCGGCGATATGCGGAGTGGAATCTACGGCTCGCATTCACGGAATGTCTCTGTCGACGCCTACATACGAACGGACGGTTCCGCAAGCAGCCTAGGACACGTTTTCTAACGATATAAACCTTGCAATAATTGGCGCTTGCCGTTACGCCGTACAAATAAAAAAAAACAGCCAAGAGTGAGTCGTACCCAGCATCTATTAAAACGGCAAAAGAGTATGTCTGTTTTATCTTATTTTTTTTTAATCTGCCTTTTACTATTTTTTGGTATAGCGGCAACGGAAACACATCATCTGTGTAAATTATCATTGTCTAACTTCATTCAGGTTCTTCAACTTCATGTAGGTTCATGACATACAGCCGGACAGACAGACAGACAAACATATATCGATGAATATGGCAAAATTTTCTAACGAAGTATACAGGGACTGTTGGTAACCTGTTCCTTGCCAATTTCCTGCCCCTTTAAGTTTGCTTTTGGTGGCAATCTGAAGATGTGCGATCACTACTTAGTGTACGATTCTTTTTAAATTCTATGTTAAAGAGAAATAAGCTTTAAACAGCGTCTCGATTGAAATTTAAAAAACGTATTAAGATCCAGTGATATAAATGTCATTAAAATGTGAAGGCCTGTATGAAATTATACGACTAAAAGTATATATAAAGCGTTTGAATAATATACAAAAACCATATTATAAATGAGAATATATTATTATGTTGGTTCATTATCCTTTCACACGACAAAGGAGTAAGAGATCTGCGTAATTGTTCGCATAGAAATAGTTTACGCAACGTAAGGTATAATAGACTGCTTCTTGTTACATATCCTGGTCAACTGATGATCCATGAAATCAAAATTCTCGTGAGCCAAGCTAAGGGAAAAACTGGTTCGCTAAAGCTATGAATATTTTCTGTAAAATTTAGACCGATACTGTGAAAGTATTCAGCTTTCAAATGGCATTACTATAAATAATGTAATACAAAATTCACTTATTTCCGTCATAGACAGACGTCAATCTAAAATCTTCGCTCCACAAAGATTAACCTATAAGCTTAGTCGAGGTGCTTGGTCTCCCTTCTAGCTAAGGCGTTGAATTTTCTATTACGCCCTCGATGGTCCGATGAACCGGCAAAGATTTCATGCAAACGAGGTCAGAAGATGCTGAGATTGGCGCTATCTATAGATTGATCTTCCACGCTGCTCGTTTTACGGCTGCATATAAAAGGTGCCAGTGTTACAATTTTTCTATTATCAGTTTCCCTAACGACCTTTCGTTTTATATTCAAATGATTGGTAATTGAATGCAGCTACATTTTACGACTTTTAAGTCTGGTAGAGCCGTGATAGCTTAGTGTATGTATTTATTAAGGCTTAAATTCATTATGCAAACAAAATATGGTATAATTCAAATGCTACGCGTATTCAAATCCTGTTGCCGACGCCAATGAAGTAGATAATTGTTTCATCAAGTTTTTATTTATCACATGCGCAGCGGTGAAGGAAAACATCGTGAATAGTACTGCATATTTAATATAATGCATATTAAAAAAAATCGAATATTTTTGGACTTTGTCCTAGCACCCTCGGAACAAGGCTTGAGGCTTGGCAAGACGCGAGGCTTGTCCAGCAGTGGGGCATATATAGATATGCTTAAATTTGTTTTAAGTCTGGTAGTCTATGTATGTGGACTATAAACTGGCTTTAGTTTCTCATGCCATGGACTACTAGTTTTAGGTTTAAGGTATCTCCTGATGTCCAATAAGGGCAGGTTAGTCCGGGGAGAACGGACTTACAGAAGACTGGCGTGAGTTGGACGTGCTATTGTAGTATAGTATTAAGTTGAAGTATTGAAGTATTGAAGTATTTTTGCAGCCTGTCAAATGTTTAATTTATTTGCAATGATGTATAAACTTAAAAAAAAGAGAAGATTTGATGCAAAAGCGAGCATTTTAATTTATCATTCCTCGCTACAATTTACAAAATATTCAAACCTTACATAACAATTACTGAAGTTATGACGCGAAACGATATTACTGATAATACTTTACGACAAATTCTTATTCTTAAATTTCCACTATATACTGCAATGTCTAGAGCTTAGGCTATGTAATACACGATTCGTGGTCACTCTCTTTACTGGTTGGAAACAAATAATAGCTATAGAAAAACTAATTTTATGCTATTGCTCTATATATAATGTTTGAGCTCAATTTCGCTGAGCGTAAGCGTTCTAACTCACTTGGCACGTAGAAACGATAACACAAACTGAGCGGATAGATGTATAATCGATACGCAAATCTCATTACTTAAACTGGAAGTCTGTTTGTCTGTCCGCGCGTGCAGTCGCTCGTTATCACGCTACATTCGGCGCGTACGGTTAATTGGCTGTCTAAACGCGGTTAATTTATCATCGCGGATTTAAGTGGCGTTAACTCGCGCGTTAAACGGCGTGTTGGGGCGATGCACTTTGGTTCGGGAATTAGTTTACGCATATCTGTGAGTCGTATTAGAACTTTTTTGATTTCTAACTGTTAAGTTAATGAGGGATCTATGGTAGCTTCTCTGATTCGGTTGGTGCAGCTGCTAAATATTAATAACGTAAAGTAACTGCGTATATATGTCTGATACCGAAACTGAGTCAGTCAAATTACTGCTATCTCTTTCCGTATCATATGTTCCATATCATCTGTCACATTCACATATATGTTACTAGCGACCCTCCCCGGCTTCGCACGGGTGCAAAGTATTATACATATGAACCTTCCTCTTGAATAACTCTATCTAGTAAAAAAACCGCATTGAGATCCGTTGCGTAGTTTTAAAGATCTAAGCACACATAGGGACAGAGAGACAGCGGGACGGCTTTGTTTTATGTAGTGATGCACACAGCAAAGAGACGTTTACATTTCAAGTGACATTTTACCACAGTCACTCACTTGTGTTGCCTTGTATTAAACTTCAAATTGACTTTTAAGTTTTATTACGAATCTTTTGTACGAGAATATAGAAAAGCGTTGATTTTAGACTTTTTCAGACAATTTTTTAAT
The DNA here is from genome assembly GCA_933534255.1 of Iphiclides podalirius. Lineage (NCBI taxonomy): Eukaryota > Metazoa > Arthropoda > Insecta > Lepidoptera > Papilionidae > Iphiclides > Iphiclides podalirius. The sequence goes on from OW152837.1 coordinate 9,175,326, forward strand.
TTTTTCTCTCCGTAAGAACCATCCTCGTACTTCAGGGAATATTATAAAAAAAAGAATTGGCGAAATCGTTTCATCTGTTCCTCGAGATTTGCGCTTAGCAACACATTCAGCGATTCATTTTTATATATAGATGTATAATGTAAAGCGGAACAATTTAGTCACTTAACAAGTAAAAATAGATTAATTTAAAAAGTTATCGCCACGTAATTATGCATACGGAGAAGAGAACACACATAAAGCGACACCGGCACACTACTTACTTAATATTCATGACCTGGGAGCACTGTAGATGCTGTTTATAAAATCGCACCGCTATGCAAATAACAAACCGTTAGTCGACGAATCTTTATGGTTTACTCCAGACATGCTGCCATTAAGCATGCGAATGTGTCTACCAGTGTCGGTTTTTAACGAAACAAGATCTCCAAAGTGATGTCGAATGCATGATAATATGTATGCTTGAATATAACATTTGCCTTATGGCACTTCTATTATGCACGCTGTATAAAATGTCAAGCAGTCTGTCTGTCAGTGTGCTGCTTGCTGTCTATTACATTGCTCGTTTATTTAATTTGGTGCGCCCCTTTTTTTCGATTGACATTATCGTTTTTTCCCACAGACTACACCAAGATAATGGAAAGCCCACGTGGACATGTTTAAACACATTTAGATTTTTTAGTAGCAAATACTAGAACCAACTTCAAATATCTTCCGATTCCAAAGTGTAAACAATACAAAACATTAAGTTTTTAATCAAATCGCTTTCAAGCCAGCTAACACGGCGAGCGACATACTTATAACGATTGAGATCTAATCGTTTTAGCGCTATAAGAAAAGAGTTGCGATACCAATCCTTACAAAAATGTGCCCCTCGTTATATTTGAAAGTAATTCCCCTTAAAGAGTTACCCTCAAAGAAGTCTTCGTTATCTGTCTGCATTTATACAGTAGCTCACTATCGTATCTAACTTAATTAATTCCCGAATGAACATTTCACATTGCTCGCTCCGTCTGGGCACGGAATATGAAATGTTAATTTTCTCTATAAACATGTATATAAAGTTACAAGCTGTATATTCGCAAATAAAGTGTTGCTGGTGCAGCCACGGCAATTCTAGATTTGATTTAAGTCAGTACTTCCTTATTCGACGTTACTGAACATCTCGTATTCGAATGCATCGTGTTTAAAAGCGCGGTATTTCGACGCCATTTTGAATTCGCTGTGACACTTTCATTATTTTCTAGTTTCTTTCCAGCCAGCTTTCAAATTTATTCGTTGTTTTATGAATGATATTCGAACAGATTTTTTATATGTTAAATTTATTGTATGACTAGCGGACCGGGGAGACGTTGTCCTGTACATACTACTTAATTACGATAACATAAAAAAATTGTGAATTTAAACCATTCCCGAATCGACCTGAACACCCAAAAAAAATTAATTAAAATCGGTCCAGCCGTTTAGGAGGAGTTCAGTGACATTCACACAAAACAATTATATATATAAAGATATATGCTCTCTTGAAATCATTTAATTTCTCAAATTATTGACGTTTCCGACACTTATAGCATCAATGATCTGAGAACCATTTGAAATGAACACTTATTTTTGATTTTAACCTCTTGTACTTGATTTTTTTTATACTCGATAGGGTGTTATCGGGTGTCTCGACGCCAAAAACATACATCGGGGAATCTTTTTCGATACTGCTTCGAAGGACATCGTAATATAGCCGGACCTATGCATAATAATGAATATCGCAATATACAAGGGCGTTCTTTTAAGTAAACGAGTATAGTATGTAAGAAAAGGCCAAGAAATTGTGTTCATTTGAAGAAGAATTTATTCATATTTATTTAAGCCTAGTATCGTTGTATTAAACAATAAATAGCTATAATAGTGCTAAGCTAAATTACACTTTTTGTGTTTTGAGAATAATATGAGTCTTTAATAATCTATGATTTTTCTATGGGAGGGCCTAGCAGTCTCGGCTGTTACACGAATGGGCAGGCTCGTCCGGGTAAGTACCACGACCTCACGGAAGACCGGCGTAAAGTGGAAGTATAATAATTCCGCGTTTCATCTGGTGAGTGAGGTGGCCAGAGCCCAATTTTCAAAAGGCTGTCAACGCATTTGCAACCCTCGGGCTTAGCAGATGTCCAAGGGCGGCGGTATTCACTTAACATCAGGTGAACCGTCTGCTCGCTCAGCAAATTTCACAGAAAAAAAAAACGCAGACTTTGCTATGAGTTGTTTTACTATGATTTGCAAGAATGGCCAGGCTCGTCCGGGGAAGTATCTACCAGGACCTTACAGAACACCGGCGTGATGTGGAAGTGAGGTAACAAGCAACATGCTATAAGCTTCTTCTCCATCGATCGGAATAAAATAATAAAAAAAAATTGAAGTTTTATGAAATTGCGATCAGAAGGCAGTATTAATGATTTCAAGAAGTTATTACTTTCATAACTGTATTAATGTTTCCAATGCCAATGTCTGATGCATAAATTTGGAAGGGAAATTTAACTAATAATGTGTTATGAATTAAACTAAGTTATTGTGTTATCACACAGCATTTATGTATTAAAATATATATTTGGCTGCTCTACTTTTGGTACAAAACACTGCACAGCTATCCTGTTCCGATGCCAATAGTTCAAGGCTTAATAAAAATAGCCTTAGTTCCAATTTTTCAATACAGTATTCGATTAATCACAATTTCTTTTAAAACATTACCTTTCCTTATGCCATCACAGGCATCCATGATTGAATTAGAAAACTAAGATCTATACACCTTACAAAATCAGCGTGAATAATTTCTGCCCATGTTTCCTGAAAATATATCGTCTCATATTGCGTTTTATTCACAAGTAATCTATTTTACTCCGTTCACCCGACAGGAGTTTTTGCTATTAAATCGTCTTCCATTTTTTATGATCAGCTCCAGACATTTATTACACGATAGTGCAAGAGTGTATCGTTGTTTATTGCAGTTCGTGCAACGTTCATTGCCACTGCAGCATGTAGTTTATCTGCGAAACATGACGACTGGGGTTTAATGAAATTTAAAATTTCATGTGGCGCCGTTCATCGGCCTCAAGATAGCCGCCAACAGTCTTAATACAATACTACTTTCTCGAATAGTCAGTTTACGCGCCCTTAAAAATATACGTGGGATACGGTCATGTAATTTGGCAAAGCTTAACCGTCACAGATGTGATTACATTACGATTTACCTATACAATTTGAGGGACAGCATGCAGATAACCATGAGCTACTGATATTGAGAATAAATTAAAATTAGTCTACTTAAGTAAGTACCAGGGTTTTCTATACCATGGGCATAAGGGTACAGTTTACCTCCGGCGAGTCCATAGTTGTATGGCTGTTTCACGAATGGGCAGGCCCGTCCAGGTAAGTACCACGACCTCACAGAAGACCAGCGTAAAGTGGAAGTATGACAAATACTTTCGCGTTTCGTCTGGTGAGTGAGGTAGCCGGAGCCCAATTTTCAAAAGGTTCGATGACTCCGTGGCGCAGTTGCCAAGGTATTGGCTTTGGCGTCAGGGGTCGTGGGTTCGATTCCCACACGGGACAACTGTTTGTGTGGCCCACAGACAGTTGTTTCGCATCTGGGTGTTTGTCTACGTGAAATTTATGTTTGTAAAACGTCATTACAACACAGGATAATATTATCCTAAAGTAATGGCAATGTTTTTTGATAAAAGAAAACAAAAGAAAGAAAGGTTGTCAACGCATTTGTAACCCTCCGGTGTTGCAGATGTCCATGGGCGGCGGTATTCACTTAACATCAGGTGAACCGTCTGCTCGTTTGACAACTTTTCGCATAAAAATAATGGATTGACAGATTTCACATTTCGCAGTATTTTTTTTAAAATTATCTCACATTCCCACATCGCTTAGTACGAGATAATTGATATAACACTTTTCGGGCCACGGGTAAATCTTACTAGAGGAAACATAGATAAAAGGGTGGAGATCCTTCACATCGTTTATGAGACCACAGTATTTTCCCAGACGAGAGTCATTAGAAGCGAAACAAAAGAACCAGCCTTCTTATGTCAAGCCGCGATGAGCCTAAGACATTGTTGGTTGGTTGGTTGGTTAGGAACACTTGATCGGTGGGGGGGTCAACAAAATTTTGTTGACCCCCCCACCGAACAAGTGTTCCTACAGGAAATACTTCAGTATCCTTACAACTGTGGTAGGGCCAGGCAAGTGTTCGCTGTTGCACGAATGGGCAGGTCCGTACGGGTTAGTGAGTAGTACGGTAGTGAGGTAGCCGGGGCCCACTTTATTAAAAAGTGGACTATCTGCAACCCTACGGATATTGCAAATGTCCGTGGGCAGCGGTAATCACTTAACATCAGGTAAACAGCCAGCTCGTTTGGCATTTTCTCACATTAAAACAACGTATTTCACACAAAGAGACTCCTAAACATTCACCATTTACTTACTTCAACGTCATCTGATACCGCCCCAGCTCTAACCTTTGTACCCCTGAGATGAAAGGACACCAATTAAAGTCATCTAAATTGAAATTTGTAGTTAAGATTAGTTTTTTTTTACTAGCTGTTGCCCGCGACTACGTCTGCGTAAAATAGACTGAAGGCGTAACATTCAGACATCTGATTCACCTGTTCTTAAGTGATTATCGCTCATGGGCAACTGGACATAGTCGGTAGCAACACCTGAGGTGCATTGTAAACAAACTTTAAAACAGTAGGCGCCAATCACTTCACTCACCACACGGAACGCAAAGTATAGCCCTGCAACCATTCCAAACTAGGTACAATACAAAAAGCTCTAATTTTCTCCTCATTCCTTACCGCATCCATCTTAAATTTACGACAAACATCCACTATCCCCAATTCCACCTGTACACAGTTTAGAAAATATACCTCATATAATAACCACGAAAGGACGGCGCGCCACACAAAACTGTAACATCGTAAATGTCCCGATTTCTCAAAGTAACAACGCCCATAAAATAATTCAAAAGGCGCAGCGTCCGAAATCATTTCTTTTCCAAACATAATGGATTCATAAGCATATTCCACAATGTTTAGGCGTACAAACGTTACAGGGAAGTGATAAAGTAAGCGGGAATTCATATAAGCCCGAGAAGCGGGATAACGAACCGCGTCTGCGCAAACGGGCAGTTGGAACGCGACGTTTATTAAACGCTACTGTGTTTCTGACGACGTTCAGAAAGACTTACGACATGCCAAGTGCTCATTTTATATATTATGGGAGTTGAAAAATTAATGAAACAAGTCTTAACGCAATAAATATTTTCTATCGTTTTCTTTTCCATTTTTATTATCTTTTTTTCATTTACAATTCTGCGTGGAATGTTTTACTTTAAGTTAAATTAATTGAGAAGCAAATAAATTATCTCATAATAATGAATGTCTGTTAGGTTAAAATCTAAAATACACTTTCATCTTTATAATATAAAGCGAACGCATCTGAAATAAACTAAAAAAAGAGTAATATGCATCGGACGCGCTCTATAAATTATTACCACAGTAAAAACTTAATACCCTACTTTTGCTTTAAATTATTATTTCTAATATGCAATAAAATTAACTCATATAACAAAACAAAGTCATAGTACGGAGGTCTATTTTGGTAAATCATGTATTTTGTAAATAAAAAAATATAAAAAATAAAGAAAATGATTTCGCATAGAAAAAAGTAAAAAAAATAAATAAGTGTGTAAATGATCGTGATACGAACCTCGGCCGTCTGTTTTGGGGCCGCCCGATTACCGACAGAGCTATTATAACATTTTTTTTTTCGCACATACTAAATTTCATGAAAATCGCTGGAACCGTCTCCGAGATTCCGATTAGATAAGATAACTTTGCAACCCTACAGGTATTGCTAATATTCATTATAACTTAACATCAAGAAAACCGCCAGCGCATTTTTGCAGCGAGGGTCCCGGCTACCTCACTCATCAGACGAAACGCACAAGTCTAACACTTCTACTTCACGCCGGTCTTCTGTAAGGTCGTGGTGCGAACCCAGATGGACCAGCCCATTCGTGCAACAGCGAAGCCTACTGCGTGGCCCTACCACACTTAAAAATTTTACACATTCTCACATAAAAAATAGTCTTCGGCCAAATTGAGCGCGTCGGAAAACCGCCCGTTTGTCCTGAACTTCCAGCACAATGTTTGTAACGAATGGAGCTCTGGCGTCAAATGTTTGCCCTCGATGGAAAGAGATGAGATGTTTGCCCTCGTGTTTGCCATCGGCATCGGAACCGCGCCCCGTAATCCAACGGAGAATGCGGGAATTTCGTGTGGATTGTTTATCGGGAAACATTTGCGTTTCATGTATGTGAGCTATTGCGTTTGACGACTGTTCACTTGCGACTTATTGAGCTGACAGACCTGGCAGCACAAGCGTAAAATACAAACCGCCATCAGCACCCGCTTAATTAATAAGTCATCGGCCATCGGCCATCGAGTTCGCAACGAAGACATCCGCAGTAGAGCAAACGTAAACGACATAGCTCCGAAGGTCAGTAAGCTGAAGTGGCAATGGGCCGGCCATATAGCTTGTAGAATTGATAATCGCTGGGGAAGAACGATTCTCAAGTGGCAGCCTCGTACTGGCCATCGCAGTGTTGGAAGACCCCCACTAGATGGAGTGACGACCCGTGCACGTGTGCGAATAGTAGATGGATGCAGGCGGCTCAGGATCGTGCTTCGTTCCAGTCTGTGGCGGAGGCCTGTGTTCAGCAGTGGACTCAAACAGGCTGAAATGACGATGACGGCCATCGGGGTCACAGTCCGTACTGAACCTCGATGGGCAAGCATATGCGTGGCCCTACGTCTACAAGCTAAATCAAGCACGTGGGATCTGACTAGACCACGAGTTCTGCGTTCAAAGAAGCTTTAGTTGGTTACGGTACTAAAAGCAAAATTTAAAGTAAAAAATAATAAAGTAGCAAAGGCTCTAATACGATCCTACTTGACCTGTAGGATAAGTAGCCTTCCTGTTAGCCGTGTGTGCGATAAAATGTACATAGTCCTTAACAGTGAAAGTGAATACATCAACATAATGGACATCTGCAACACCCGAAGGTTTGCAGATGCGTTGACAACCTTTTGAAAATTGGGCTCCGGCAACCTCACTCACCAGATGAAACGCGGAAGTATTATACTTCCACTTTACGCCGGTTTTCTGTGAGGTCGTGGTACTTACCCGGACGGGCCTGCCCATTCGTGCAACAGCCGAGGCTACTGCGTGCCCTACCAATGTTAAAAATTATAGATACAATATTTATCGGAAATTCTTATTTTTTTTAATGTGAGAAAGTGGCGATTCACCTGATGTTAAGTGATAACCGCCGCCCACGGACATTTGCAAGAAGGGTTGCAAATGCGTTGCCACCTATAAATAAAGTGGGCACCGGCTACCTCACTCACCAGACGAAACGCAGAAGTGTTACAATTCTACTTTACGCCGTCTTCAGTGAGATTGCACTTACCGTGGCACTTACCCGGATGGACCTGCCCATTCGTGCAACAGTGAACACTTGCGTGATCGTACCACAGTAAAAGTTAATATTTCAAGGTCATTGTTACTTTTCGTTATCGTTTCGATACATTTTACGTTTGAATTTAAGTAGAGTTAAGTCGATTTAGGTGAATTTAAATTTCTATAGTGCTAATATCTGCACTTAAGATTTAACATTCAAATTTGTATGAAAACTTAACGTATATTTTCTAAAAAATTTAATGGTTTTACAAAGTTTAATTAATCAATTTATTTATGCTTAATTAGTAACCTTAAAAAAACGAAACAAAGGGCTTAGTTAATGCATAAAGGCGTTATATACTATTCGATTTAAAGATAGTTGTAAAATTATAATAACAGATCAAACTAATGAAAAGCCGGCCAAGTGAGAGTCGGCCTCGCGCTAGAAGGGTTCCGTACCATTATCTATAAAAATGTCTGTTGCATTGGAGCCCCACTGCAATCTTTTTAATTCTATTTTTTAGTATTTATTGTTATAGCGGCAACTCTACAAAAATACATCATCTATGAAAATTATACTATCTAACTATCACGGTTCATGAGATACAGCCTGATGACGGACGAACAGACAGACAGACAGCGGAGTCTTAGTAATAGGGCCTTTGGGTCCGGAACCCCAAAAAGGTTTCATTAAATAGTCACATTTCTATTTCCCGTAAATAAGTGATAAACAAAACGAAATCCCAACAATGCTACATTCAAAATCAGCTTGAGAACAACTCTATTTGTAATCGGTGGAATAAAACGAAATAAGCTTTTGTCCTCTTAAGACGCGTCAATTACCGTTAAATCTTTTATATGGGCTCCTTTAGTGTTCATAAAATTTAATGAGCTTAGAAACAGTTCTGGACGCTCACACACTATCAGCCGGCGGCGATCCTTTTTGTTCTTACCATCGAAATAATTATAGGCTACATTTTTAATGTTAGTTTATAACAGTAAAGAAAATTTCAAATCGGTACAAAAGTTTTTTTTGGGACCGAAGTTCTTTAACGCGCGGTAAGAATATGGCGGATGGGGGGGGCAGGTGAAAAAAAAAATGAATTTTTCACTTCTTAACCGACTTCAAAAAAGAAGGAGGATCTCAATTCGACTGTATTTTTTTACTTTTTTTTATGTTTGTTATTTCAGAACTTTCTACTGCATGAACCGAGTTTGATGATTCTTCTTTTTATTTGAAAGCATACAGAGCGAGATATTTGTAGTCGGTTTTGTTTTTCGTTAATAAAAATAGTCTTGTTTTCGTGATACTATTTTGAAAGAAAAAAAAATATTTATTTGGTACATCAGTAGTGCACCGAAAAGGTTTCCACTCAGCGTTAAATTCACGAAGTTTAATAATAAAAAAAAAAATCTTAAAACTATGAAATATGATAATAAAAACAAAAAACGAAAACAACAAGGTTATAACAATCATAATAAAAACAAACAAAGGTACGTGTGTGTGTGTGCGTGTGCGTGTGCGTGTGCGTGTGCGTGTGTGCGTTGCATTTAGTTGATAACTGTTCTTCGCTTAGTTTTTGTTCGATTATTTGCTTGTCGTTGCCAGTTACATTATTATATATCTTAACTCACTTGCGAGCAAACTTCACCCTCCTCGCGTCATTTTTCACAAGACATACCGGGAAGATTAATCAACTCAAGCCAATGAAACGGACGGCCATTAGTTAACAAACAAAACGTTCCGTTTTGTCACAGTACAGTACAGTCCTCTCTGAGAGTTGAATTGACAAATTGCTTCGACAAATGACGGACGATCGAAATTTGTTTGCAGTCTCAGAGGCCCGTGGATCACGAAAACTAGGGACTTGAGCGTAAAAAACGCCGAATCATACGCTACTTGTAGAAACAAAATGTTTGAATAGTACATTGCTCGAGAAATTGCCCATATGCGGCATTAATGTATATCGATCGGTTCTAATCACAATTTACTACCGCTGTACGTATTATATTAGATATATTCTACCACAATTTCTTACAATTTCTTATCATATCATAAAATCTTTTCGTCGGTGTGGCAATCAGCCGTTTAGCTCAGTGGCTAGAGCGTCAGGCCGCGAATGCCGAAGACGTGGGTTCGATTCCCACAACGGCGATAATCTTTTCGCACTTTTTCTACATATTTTAATGTTCAATCTTAAGTGCAAAGATTAGCACTATAAACAATTTAAATTTCTAAAACAGCAATGGCGACATCTCTCGTTCGAATTATCGTTGTAAAACGATATTCGAAATTGTTTGTATGCTGGAAAGGATATAACAATAGATGGCGCCAAGCATTGCTTCAAATGCTAAGAAAACAATGTAGAGGAATGCGTTAAGATTTTCGTCGGTGTGGCAATCAGCCGTTTAGCTCAGAGGCTAGAGCGTCAGACCGCGAATGCCGAAGACGTGGGTTCGATTCCCACAACGGCGACAATTTTTTCGCACTTTTTCTACATATTTTAATGTTCAATCTTAAGTGCAAAGATTAGCACTATAAACAATTTAAATTTCTAAAAAATAAATGCCTCTAATAACTACTAGACTACGCCAATATCGACCCAATTAGCGTAGTGTATTGATAACCTGTGTTTGCATCAAAAGCCTTGAGTTCTATCCCCACTTCTCGAATAATTTATTCATATATTTATAATGTGTATTTTTTTTTTGTAAGCTACACCCAGTGCCCATAGCACAAGTTTTGCATACTTTGAGACTAGATACTAGACTAGGAGAAGGACGTTGTGTAATAAAATGGCATACTTTGTGTAATAATAAGGTACTGGCTTCGGCGTCGGGGGTCGTGGGTTCGATCCCCACCCGGGATAACTATTTGTGTGACCCGCTGACAGTTGTTTCGCATCTAGGTGTTTGACCACGTGAAATTTAGTTTTTGTAAACCGTCCTTACAACACAATGTTATCCTAAAGCATGAAATACATGGTGACAACAATATCCTGGTATATTTATTAGTTATTATTGTTATTATTGTCTGTATTGAATAAACTAGATACATACGTAGGTTGCCAGGTTGTAGGTGCGGTTCAGAGTTGCAGACTGAGCTGACAAAGCGTCGGCATCAATGCGGCCTGTTTGAAATGCAATACCCACAGAAACGTCGCGAATTCGATTTGTCGCTTCCGCGAGGTGAGCCGCATATACATAATCCGTGCATATACGAGTTCAAACTGTATTCACAACGCAGACTGAAGCCCGGTTATAGTCGCCAATGATATTATATACAAATACGAGGTAGATATGATACTAGCGCACCGAAACTGAGGCACCCAAATCACGCCATTGCATTGGCGTGATTAGTTTTTTTTTTTTTTTTTTTTTTTATGCGAAAAGTTGCCAAACGAGCAGACGGGTCACCTGATGTTAAGTGAATACCGCCGCCCATGGACATCCACCCCACCCGAGGGTTACAGATGCGTTGATAAACCTTTGGAATATTGGGCTCCGGCTACCTCATCAGACAAAACGCGAAAGTATTTGTCATACTTCCACTTTACGCCGGTCTTCTGTGAGGTCGTGTTACCTACCCATTCGTGCAACAGCCGAGGCTGCTGCGTGGCCCTACCACCGTAAACTATTAAGTTCTATACTATTAAGTTCGTAGTTATATAATTAAGTTCGTAAGTAAGTTAACATATTTAGTAACTTTAATCCAAGACACCAGTTTTTAATCGATATCGTCTGAAGCAGGCAGCGGATCGTAATAGGAAATCAAACGACAGTTGCGTACTACTCCCTGAGCGTTATTGTGCAAATCAAACCCGATCAAATAAAGTAGGTCGTTTACCCGCTCCGCGATAAGCACATAAAACTAGCGTCAAGATTACCATTCTATTTGACTGCCTTATCGCTTCCCGCGCTATAGGCATCAAAGACAAAAAATGTAGTAGACGCGATATAGAAATAATAAAAGATTAAGAACATTTCTCTTAAGCTTAGGCTATTGTACTGCCAATGATTTCTTATATTTTTTTTTACTTTATTACAGCAATGTCTAAAACCTTATTCTAACTAACCCATGCTGATTGTATTAAGTGGAGAGTTATCACGAATGTCTATCAATGCCCTTCCAGCTTCTTCAGCAAACATTAACATTTTAAATCCACACAGAGGTCCTTGTATAGCATTGATGTAACGACTCGTGTAGAGATGTACCATGGCCTCTTGGAGTATCCTTTTGCTTGCCGCTTGGCTTCAACAACATCAGAGGAGCTCTTATGTTGCTGAAGCCAAGCGTTGTATTCTTTAAGCTCCTTAAGTCTTCATCATCATCGTTACCATTTCAACCTGTTCTAGTCCCCTGCCGAATAAAGGCCTGCCCCTCAGAATGCCACAAGTACTATCCTGTGCCACCTTTACTTTAAGCATAATCTTAAGTTAATCTTATACCCATCGATCCGAAAATAGGGCATACAATTGATTTATATACACGTTTTACATACATAAATTTCACATGGACCTAGATCCGAAACAATTATTTGTAGTTTACAGAAATAGTTGTGGGAATCAATCCCAATCCTCGGCCCCGAAGTAAGGGTAATTAGGGTTCCGTACCTGTTTCTTCTTAGTCGTTTAGAAGATGGAATGTAGGCACCAGTAAATGATAAAAAAATTCTTTTGCTACAAAATCTTTATGTATCTAATACCTTTAAACGAGCAATTCTTATATATATATATATATATATATATATATATACCATCATTTACACACTTTTTTTTTTCATTTTTTTTCGATTCCAGATCATTGCTTTCTTTAGTTTTTATTTTTTGTCGATTCAGATTATTTTTTTCCCTTTTTTTAAAGTTTTCTTTTGTGAATAATACCCGTTCATAATTTATTATTATTACTTCAATAAGATCGAAAAATATTATGCATATTTCATTTCTCAGTAAGTTGTATTTAATACTCAGTAATGTAATTTCCAAAATACACGATTTACCAAAAAAAAAAACAGGTACTGAAAATAATGTAACTAGTGAGTAGTCCCTTACAATTTTAAAAACGAGATGTCGCCTCTCTGCCCCGTATATTGTTGACTCGGTTGTTTCCGATGAACACGTTCCATTTTGGGTATGAACGTTTGCGTTCATAACAGTACCCTAAGGGTGAAACGGACCATATTACTAAGACTCCGTTGCCTGTCTGTCTATCACCAGGCTGTTCTCATCAACCGTGATAGTTAGACAGTTCAAATTAGTACATGATGTATTTCTGTTGTCGCTATAACAACAAAAAACTAAAAAACAGTTAAAAATATTTAAGTGAGGCCGCGGCCCATGAATGACATGATTTTTTTGCCTTTTTTATAGATAACGGTACGGAACCCTTCGTGAGAGAGTTAATTGTTAAATCTGTACCTCAGAAGTAAACAGAATAATGTGAAAAAACACAAATTTTACAGGAGAGACAAAAATGGCGAACGAGAGTGAATCCTTGAATGCATTATTGATTCTGATGTCATAAACGATTGGATACTTTATTAATTAGGCGTCCGTAGGACTTAATGATTTATAAAAATAAATATTTTAGGTGACATTCTTTTTACACAACGTTCTCTAGTCCCAAACTAAGCAACGCTTGTACTATGGGCACTAGAAAACTGATAGACATACTTAAACATACTTTTTTTTTGTAAATAAATCACATTATACATATATAAACACCCAGACTCTAAAAAACACTATGCTCATCACACAATATTTTTAAGGTAGTGGGGATCGAATCCACACCCTCTGGCGCAGAAGGCAGGTACACTACCGACTACGCCATTCGGGTCGTCAATATCGAATCGATTTATCTATTGTGTAGAATTTATTCTTGCGATTTTAATGGTGTAATAATAATATATTGAAAAATATGGAGTTTGTATACCATTGTATGCCTCTGAGGTACAGAATTGTTATAGGCAAGAAATGTTGAGCCAGTCGCGTCTGCGACGCAGCCTCTTTGACGCGACAGACTGCACGACGCCCGCGTCAAATTAAACAAATCCCGGCGGAGTTATGAAAATATTTGTATTTGGCCAGCGCGCTGCCAGCCAGCCGTGAACTTGTTCGCGTCTGAATTTACTCTGGAATCGACGTGCCTTTTATGCGCTCGCTATCAACGCAGGCTCGGGTTGACTTTGTTTAAGCGTGAATTCCTTCGACGCTTATCTCTTATTTATTCGCTGTTGAGATGTCGTTTGTGTGTGTTTCAAATGTCGCCTCCTCCACGCATCGTGTGTATCGAGAAACTCGAACTAAAAGGGTATACCCGATATCGGATTTAAGGATGACTTGAGAAGATATCGCGAAGGGTTGTTTTTGTTAGTGATTTATTTAGTTTATGTTTATGTTAGTGATTTTAGTTATGTTTGTTTTTGAGTTGTATACGTTATAAATCATAAAAGTATATTGATGTATTTTTGTAACTGATATTTTTACCAATGTAGAGGGTTATTTTATCGTCATTTTTATATTACCAAAGAAACGCGTTTTATGACCAGGTACATAGATATTTTAGGAAAGTAGTTGGTTTAGTTAAAAAGTGAAAAAGAATTAATGACTTCTCAAACTAATGTACTAACAATTCCCTGGACTGTTGAACATTTTATACTATTTTAATGTTTTTGATCTTTTATTCCAAAATAATTAAAATTAATGCATATTTAAGAAGATCGCATAATTCTTTTTCGGTTGTGATTAGCTTAAAATGAAAGGAAGGAATTATTTCGTTAGATTAAAATGAAAGGAAATTACAAAATTTATTCCTAAAAATTAAATGTGCGACTGCATTACACACTATTTAAATCGGATATCAACTTAAACAAATAAAATTGAATCATTTTCTAAGATACAAAATCATGAAAATTCAGTATAAAAACAGAAATTTTTCGTACAATTGACATAACTATACTTTATATCGTCTAAACTCTTTGTAATCTTTTGGAATCATTGTAATAATAATTCCAAACAAGGTATCAGGTACTTCGAAACAATCTTGTGGACATTGTCATCGTCAACATAATTTAATAAATATACTAACCATGTTATAGTCAACCTTAGACCATTTTAGTTAACCTTATTTAATAAACATATAAACTCAATCCTTTCTCTAGATAAGAACGATAGCTGCCCATAAAAACTGGCACGAGGTAAGACATCACAAAAAGTCGTAAAGCGATCTTAACGTTTGAACAATGTCGCATTCGGAACCAATCTAGCGGAGGCTACACCGCGAGCGTTACAAGCCAATGTCAGGTTAAAAGTATAAATTCACCCCTAATACCGCTAAGTGGCTGGGAATAAATTATGGAATCCGATAAACGCCTAGGCATATCTCGCGTTCGGGTAATGTATATCCTTTTAAATTGCGAAATCCACTTGTTCTCGAAGCGGAGGACGCGTTGAATACCGCGAAACGCCATTTGCTTTACCGCCTTGGGGGGAATTTAATATTAGCTAATTTTATAGTTAAAGGTTCATGCTCGAATGTTTGTGTCATCTAAAATACTTCTATCGATTCGGAAAAACGTCTGTGAAATGCAGACGCGGAATTGTAAAGTGCAAAAGTTGTTAATTTTTAAGAGGTATGTACTTAATACTGCTGTCTATTGTAAAAATTAAACCTTACTAATAACTCATGAGCCAGTTTCATGAAGGAGACAAACGAGTTCACCTAATGGCCTCATCGCCCCCACCCAAAAGTCTACAATGGAGCTGTGTACGCCAATGAATATTCTCATAAAAAATATAGTTACGACATAGATAATATATCAAATGTAAATTAGAAAGGTACATAGGTGCTGGTATAACTGAACCACAATGTAGTAAATGGCAACTTAACCTAACCAAGAGAAAATGAAAATGACCCAAAAAGTCTGACTTGGTGATAGTTGTCTCTTTCCTATTCTACTCACATTTTATTTTTAAGTTTATGAAGACTTGTGTACTATTCGTAATGTATACGGGATCATTGGAGCATAGAGTTATTCGCTATACTACTCTTATATATCTTACAGTTTACTAGTAAAAGGTTTACGTAAAAAATCCCCCTTGTTTCTTGTTTTCAACCGACTTCAAAAAAGGAGGAGTTTCTCAATTCGACCGTATTTTTTTATTTTATTTTTTATATTTGTTATTTCAGAACTTTCGACAGAATGAACCGATTTTGATGATTCTTTTTTTTTATTTGAAATCTGATGAATGAATATGGAGTGAGATTTAGTAAAAAAATGGTTATTTAACATGTAAGAAGAAAAGCCAGCGCGCAGAAATCTTACACATAAATTGTGCCCTCTTTGATACACGAGTGAAATTACTGCAAATTATGTCCGCAGATTAACCTGCGAGATTTGTGGTCGAAGTTGCTCGGGAAGGCGTACCTTTTTCTTGCGCCGCTTCCCGCAAATTTGTCCGGGAACGGGATTTGTTTGATGAATGCGTAGCGCCCAAAGAGATTCGCGAAGTTACATCTTTTTGCGTGTCACGAATGTGACAAAGTTTCACGTTATTATGGTTGGGGGCGATCGCGTTGCTCGGGGAAAATTACGAGCCATATATCATTGTTCTTCGGGATGAGAATGTCAAGGTCAACTGTGTGTGGGGGAGAATTTCAGTATTCTTCACGATGAATTAGACATTTCGTGTTTTATCGCAAGATAACTAGGTCGTGCAGTCGGTAAACTATTGGCTTCGGCGCCGGGTTATGGGTTCGATTCCCACATTGGAAAAGTACTTGTGTGAAATGGTTGTTTGTTCCCGGGGAGTGTTGAAGTGAAGAAATATCTAACAATATCACTAACAACACAATTCACATGTGTCGACCCCACAATGTTTTATTATTGGGAAACAAGCAATAGTTGATATTTCATCATTCCAGATTTATCCGTCTATTGCACTTACTATGATTTATCTTCTCGATCCCGGTTGGCTAGGAGAGGGCTTAAGAGGATTTTTTATGGGAAAATAGCGGCATACGAACAGGAGGCTCACCTGATGGTAAGTGATCACCGCCCATGGACACCTGCAACACCAGAGGGCTTACAAATTCGTTGCCGGCCTTTTAGGAAAGAGTATGCTCTCTTCTTGAAGGATTTAATCCCGTATGTAACCCTTACTTTAAGATGTTTTCAATTAAAGAATAAGCAAAGATTTTCTTTTAATCGCTGATATTTTAAGGCCTGTTTTTAGTAATTTGGTGTTATAATTTTTTTTATTAAATCACTAGCGACCCGCCCTGGCTTCGCACGGGCGCAGTGTATCATACACATAAATCTTCCTCTTGAATCACTATATCAAGTAAAAAAAAGTCATCAAGATCCGTTGCGTAGTTTTAAATATCTAAACATACATAGGGACAGACATACAGCGGGGCGACTTTGTTTTGTACTATGTAGTGTTAGCTCTACTTTGTTTTATCGAGAAAAGAAGGTAGAAATTTTAATACTTTTACCAAATCACTGTAGTTTCACTTTGCACAACAATAACACTGGTATAATTACTTATTTTATCACTTTAATATCAATAATGAAATACCACTCTAACGATTTAATTTGTGATACCGATTGGGCGGCACTATCGCGTATACTTCTCGTTGACAGCCAGAGAAAGACGAAGAACATGAAATGCTTCGTACCGTTCATTTATACCTCATAGAATGACACTTATTTTTAGTGTTGCCAACAACCTCGAGGAATGACTCTTTTTAATGTTGCCAACAGTAGTGATATTTAATATTAACAAGCAAAGTATTAATTTTGACAAACCACAAAATCAGATTTGATCGGTGACTTACCAGTTGTACAGTCTACCCGCGAACATATTTCGTAGAAACTGATTATCATTTAACGCAACAAGTCGAGGAAAAACTAATTAACGGATGAAAATATCGAACAAAAACTTTAAGTCTAGAACAATCTATTTTCGCAGACATTTCCAACCATTTGAAAATGTCATATTTCCTTTCATATTGAAAGAGCCAACAGCAATTTTCTCAACGTAGCGTATCAAGTCAACTGCGAGAATTATCTCATATGAAAAAAGTTTTATCGATACCCTCGAAAGAATTTACGCGAATCCCGTTTATTTTGTATCTTCGTTGTATTTTTCCCTCTTTGTATTTTTACTTAACTACG
This sequence comes from Iphiclides podalirius, assembly GCA_933534255.1. NCBI lineage: Eukaryota > Metazoa > Arthropoda > Insecta > Lepidoptera > Papilionidae > Iphiclides > Iphiclides podalirius. The sequence goes on from OW152837.1 coordinate 9,193,022, forward strand.
TACAAGCCAACGAACTTAATAAAAAAATAAGGATAGTTGATGATGTCTTGTTAAGTTTACGTCAACAATAAATTACTTTCATTAGATCGAGCACGCTTCATAATTTTTAAATTCCATGAAGATCAGGTTATTTAATTTAATTCCTTTCTAAGATAATCACCAAGATTTTTTAAATAATTAATAAATATTGTAATTATTTGGACATTTTTAAATAATAATAATAAATGTTAAGGCACTACTGATAGTGAAACACGACTGCACTAGGATATATATAAATTGTAACATATTTTTATGTCGTGATTATTGCAAATAAATGTATTGTTTATTACTTACTTTAACGTGGTATAGTATAAAATTCCCTTTGTACTATCTAACCCTTTAGAGATATAAGAACAGGAAATAGGGTTGGCAGTGTGTCGCGAAGGATTATATTTAATTAGGAGGTTCAAACGGAAGCGTGTGAGGAGGAAAAATGTGTAACGAACTGTGCAACTTGCGTTTGCTGTTGCCATCGACGCAAGTCATGAGAATTGAGCGTTTTTCTTAATGCGAAAAGTTGTCAAGCGAGCGGGCGTTTCACCTGGTGTTAATTGATCCACCACCTGAGCTTGCAGACGCGTTAACAAGCACAAAATTGGACCCTGGTTGAGTGTGGTACTCATCAGACAAAACGTGAAAGTATTATACTTCCACTTAAATGAGGTTGCCGTATTTTCCCGACGAGCTTGCCCATTCGTGCAGCAGCAGTTGTTGCGTAACCCTATTACCTTACTACTACGTAGTACTTTTTATTCAATTGATTATTTACCGAGAGGAGACGATTCGCCCGATGCTAAATAATGCTCGCCCGTTCACGTTTTGTATGCGATTTTTCCTAACATTTAGTGGGTTGAGTGTTTAACTTAATCAGACGGAATACGCGATTATAGATTAATGAATGAAATGAATTGAGACGAAATACGCGAGTATAGATAAACAGATCTTCTACATTACGCCAATCTGTGTGGTTTTGGTGTGACTCTCGACTGTCTGACCTACCCGTGCAGTAGCGAAATTGTCACCTGGCTCCACCACAGTTAAGCTGTATGCCATTGCTGCCATATAGTTGTTTCTTTACCCTACCTCAGTGAGGAAACTGAATTCACACAGCGACATCGGCTGCAGCAGTAGGGTTCATCCAGGGTACCAGCCTCATATAAGACCAGCGGGTAGTGTAGTGAAGGGACATGGCTAATATCATAAACTAGCGACCCGCCCCGGCTTCGCACGGGTGAAATGTATTATACATATAAACCTTCCTCTTGAATCACTCTATCTATTATAAAAAACCGCATCAAAGTCCGTTGCGTAGTTGTAAAGATTTTAGCATACATAGGGACGACTTTGTTTTATACTATGTAGTGATGGAGATTTCGAAACTGACAATAAAGAAGTCTCAAAGACTCAAGTTGTGATCAAATAAAGGATTCCTTGCTTTTTATGTTTTTGTTTAGACTAAAGCCAATACTTGGGTCCTTTAAGCCTACTTAGTCAGTTAAAAATAACTTGGCAATACTTTTTTTACAATTTTCCCAATAAAGATCGAAAATCTCTTACAAATTTTTCAATAAATAACTTAACAGTTATTATCGTCTTGTTCTAATTTTTTTCTTACGATCGATTTCAAAGTAGGCGGCACAAATCGGGCGACCAAAAATATCATTTCACAATATCATTGAGAATAAATAGAAAAATGACTCTTCCAACTTTTTAATACCCATTGATTTAATCTTTCAGCTGGCTACAAATATACAACTATACGAACATTATTTACGTTACGTGAAAAATTTAACATGGTTAGTGATTATATAATCACATTTATGACATACACAATTTTGCACGAAACGTTTACGGAGCGACATCTCGTGTAAACGGAGACATCAAAGTTGTTTGCATTACAATTTACCGCATTAGCGCGTTCTCTCGTTTAAAATATGAATTTTGGAATTTTCTTCCAAATTGACTAAAAGATCTAACGAGTATTTTTTGTTAAATAAAGCTGATTTGATAATTTCTTTTTTTTTCGATTTTCACGGTTCATGAGATACAGCCTGGTGACAGACAGACATACAGCCACTGTCTGTATGTCCGTCTGTCACAGTATAAGACCGTAATAAGGTCCCGTTTTACCCTTCGGATACGGAACCCTAAAAATTCTCCCTCTTAAACAAATTAAGCAAATTTCGTCATCGAGCAGACGGTTCACCTGATGTTAAGTGATTACATACTTCATTTACTAGAAACACGAAAGTATGTATAAAAATAAAACTTTCATTTCACGTTGCTCTTCTGAAGCCATGGTAATTCCACGTAGCACAAGCTACTATGTGGTCCCACTACCGTTAAAATTCGTCTAACAGGAAGTGTATAAACGGAATGTTATCAAACAACTAATTAAGCATACGTAAACATTTAAGCATTTCACTGTCAATAACGTAACAGTTGAAATCTGAGAAATGAATATAATCATCCCTCACATTAACATGAACGGGACAGACTTCGAAACTGCATGAGGCTCCGTGCGTGCGGATCTGAAAGCTGAAAAAACGGGGCCGCGTAAAATACGCATCGCCTCGCTACACGCACGTCGAATGGTGGAACAACTTGACAGTTATGAAAAACGGCGAACGGAATATGAAATATCGCCTGTCCCGGTACCAAGCGGGCCGATATTATTTGGCCTATCCTCCGCCGTGCCGTGTGCGTTGTTCGACTGCGTGACAGTTTCTGGATTGTGTTGGCTCCAGACTCTTTTTATGCGTACCATATTCGGTATTTATTTTTTTGCGTGGTGGACTATACCCTCGGTACAGAAGCGGCCTGTCCCAGAAGTGGGACATATATAGACTGTTACTTTACTTTTATATCAGATAATTGTGTCTGATCTGGGAGTTTATGCCCAATGAGGGTTGAGGTCAGGCAAGCGACTGGTTAGCCGAAAAAGTAGAATCTTAGCCTAGACAATTAAATACGTGGTTAACACATTGTGCCGACCCCACCCAAGTGGGATAAGTGCAGCATAAAGAAATAAGAAGAAAAGATTTACAACAATAAAGCATTGAATAAAGAATCATCAGGAATTTAATGGGAAGTGAATGAAATATCCAATACAAATCTTTATAAATGGAGACTGCCAATGTCGTGCACATTGGCAGTCTCCATTTATAATATACATAGTTTTAGTACACGAAATAAAGAACAAGTATAATTTTTAACAAAAAAACTGACTTCAATCAGATAATTAAAGACTTGGTTAATAGCTAAAACATTCAATGACGGCCCTCGATTTCTCTGGGATGCTATTATAAGATCCAGATTTCCTTATCATGCTACCCCTTGGGATATCAACTTTACGACAAAAAAGAATCATCAAAATAGGTTCATAAATGACGAAGTTATCCGCACACATATAAAAAAATAAAAATATATACGAGTCGAATTGAGAAACCTCCTCCTTTTTTGAAGTCGGTTAAAAATAGTCAAAGATTAAAAGCAAGGAGCTCAAGTAACAGAATATTTTCACCTCCTTTTGGAAACGTAACGTTACATAAATCTTCTTAGACTGGACGGGGATGATGCCGCTTAGGTAGAAGATTGACACTAAATCGACTACACAACGTAATTCATAACTTTCATAACCAAACCCAATCTGTTTTCAATGCAAAGCGTACGCCAACAAAATAATATTTCGACATTGTCAATTAATATTGAACTGACCAAACCAAACTGTTGTAAAACGCTTGACACTTTAGTACATGTGTTTGTGACGTATTGAACACTGAATACTGCATTGTAATAAATCATGACTGGAAATATTTTATCGATTATTCAATGCTGTTTGCTCTTTTAAACTAGATATGTTACATGTTGTTTTATATTGTGTGTGTCTGTGTATAAACTGTTACAAAGCTTATTTGACAACAGACTGCTTTGGCCTTATAAATAGAAGCAACTCTGTACCTAAATCCATATAGACGGAAGCCAATAGAATCACTTTGTTGAGCGTCTATCTTTCAGTCTGTATATACAGATGCTTTTTCCAGAAACGTGTTGAGATATCTTGTTGAAATTTCTATTAAATTCTAGGGTCTATTGCCCTTCGACAAGTATTTTGGCTTCTTATTCAACGCTATTAACGGATGCAGCTATTTAGGATATTTAATAATAAAGGTACTTCCCATTGATATATAAATGAGAAACCGTTTTTAATTCAATAACACGGACATAAAAGACATTGTCAGGCTTTCGTAAAACTGGGCCCCACTGACCTCTTTTGCTTGACAACGCAAATGTAATATATAATACTTCCACTACACTCCGGTCTTCTGTGCGGCCGTCGTACTACGCGGTATCTGCTCATTCTTGCTACAACTGCTGCGACACCCACATAAAGTATAAGTAAATATAATTCAGAATAAAGAGCCGTGATAGCTCAGTGTCCGGGCGCTCGCCTTTAATTCAATATACTCGACCAACCCGAGTTCGATCCCCAGTGCCGGCACCAATGAAGTTTTTAACTTTAAGTGCTGACTTATCACGTGCTCCGCGGTGAAGGAAAACATCGTGAGGAAACCTACATATTTTCGGAATAATAACAAAAAAAATATTTTACCTTAAGTGATCGTTGTCCCCAAGACGTGTATATTTACCGGATAATATAAGTAAGTTTATTCAGAACCCTCAGTTCATCAGAGCTGCTCGCACTTGCTATTTTTTAAACGAAATTGACAAGTAGTAAACAATTTTTAGTCATCCTTTAAGAAGATTTCACAAGATTTCACAGAAACTGACTCAGACACTTACTTTGAAGTTCAAGCCTGATTAACTGGTCAAAGTAACAGGTCAGTGACAAATTAGATCGTATAAAGAAATGGTCTGAATTAATATGACATGGCTCTTATCTGCCACCCCAACTAAGTATTTCTAAATTAATTCTTTATCGGGGAGAAGTTGCTGAATCTAGTTAATACATGTATATTTTTATGTTTGTATAATTTACACCACCACAAAATCATCAAAATATTTCGATGATATGTGACGTCTGCCAATCTATATTGGATTCAAGTGGTGGAGCACTTTCTAATACTCTCTGTACTGATATATAGACATAACTTCTACAGAATTATAATAAAATATTCTACAAAATTTTAATGAGCTACCTGTGATTGAATTTTGAGAATGCCCACTGGCATTTATAATCGCTTAACATCCGACGAACCATCTACGGGTTTGCTGCCTTTTCAAAAAAAAAAAAGCCTTTAAAAAAAGAGTCCATCAAGCCGATTTCATTAATAAGACGGTTAATTAAACCATAAAAGACCGTGAGTTTATAAACAAATCCATGATGTGGCAGTAAACAATGCAAACCCATTTTCGAATCCCTTGGGAGTAATGCTAACCATAAACAAAACGACATAACGGTTGACGGCGCGAAATGAATTCGCTTTGAAAAATTCCGCCGCGATGGACCCCCGCCTAATTTACGTGGAAGCTGCAAATTTTTTGACATATTGTCCTCTGAACAATGGTCTTTTTTATGCAAAACGGCCTTTGTCCGTTCCAAACTAGGCAAGGAGGGAGACAGAAGGATGATTTGTTGTAATTGCGTGTTGTTCACTTTTCAAGCTGAACTCAGCTGTTTTGAGCAGAAAATGTTCGTCGTCATCATCATGGCAGGGGAAGAAACCACATTAAACAGAATCGCTAATCATTGCTAAAAGAGTACGCTGCTTTGCATAGCTAAATTGTGTAGTACTTAAGTTATGCGACAGATTTTGGTGCTCGAAGAAGAGCCCAAACTAACTCGAAATGTACAATAGTTGTGTATGTGATAAATGTAGAGTAGTAACAAGAAGAACAACATCAAAGATTAGGTGGAAATACATTGTCTGGTGAAATAAATCACCGGATGCACATCAGCTTAAAATCCTATTGTCCTGAGCTCTCCACCAGATCAAGAGAACCCTCTTTTAGTAACATGGAGTCTCTGTTCAGCCATACACTTTGTTGTAGTAGGTCATTCAAAGATATAACGTTACTTTGCGTTGTAGTCATTAATATCAAACTATCAAGTTCAAAAATTGGTACGAAACGCCAACTAGTAGGGCCATACTTTCCTCTTAGACCAAAATTTACGATATTTCTAGTTACTAAATTTTAAAAGCTACGTAAACAGATTCCAAATGTTAAGGAACGGTGTTGTTTTGACGTTCTTAGACGCGATATAGAAGGGGCACATGACGCAGTATTGGCTACAGACACTTTAAAAAAAAGTTTACACCATTCACCAATTAAGACTTAAAGTTCAGTAATGGCTTAGTGCCTGAAACGTCGAATTCATAAAACAAGTTGGTGGGCTTAAGGCCCAGTGTTGGCCTTACCCGATTGTTTGCATTTCCCGGGAGGAAAAATCGCTATCTCACATTTGTGCCTGGAAAAAACTGACATAGTCACCATCTATAGTGTTTTCCATTGAAATAACCTTGCAAGTGAAATGTGGACGAAGGGACTGTCTGTTTCCTTCGCTACAAATTAAAAGGCAAGAGAGCTTTTCACTAAATTAAGACGTCTACTAATCTTGACTTGACTTAAGTTTATGCGGTGAGTAGCAAGTTTGTGGAATATTTCACTTTTTAGGGTGACAACACATTTTCATCTTGATAATAAACCTAGAGACCACGACAATATCCTCTTAGTGTTACTGCTGTGCTTATGTTTTAGTGATTAAGAAATATATCGATAACCAGCTGTCGTCGACGCCAAAAACACCGGTTAAAGAAGTCTGCAGTTTGTAACATTTCAAGAAGGTTGAACTTGAAATGCAATAATTAAAAGCAATCGTACCGTTACTGGAAAACTATAGAGATAGTTTTAACTCATTCAGCGAATATCGTTAAGGGAAAGGGTAGCAAAGGTTTATTTATTTATTATTCCTTTATGCACTAAATGTACAAAGTACAAGACTCAATGACAAAGGCATTATCTCCCAGTCAACCTTAGGGTGGTACAGAGAAGATTTGGAAAGTTGCACAGAAAGATGTAAAATACAAAAACGATAACTGGTACTTACAAGCCACATCTGTTATTTATATATGTTAAGATAAGTAAAATACTAATATTTTATACGAAAAGATTATTATGATTATTACAGTAGATCTCCTTATTACAATTTTCTCAAGGACAAACCGGGTAACTGAATATAATTCATCCCATTTAGATATTTCTCTTCAGTGCATAAATGGTGTATTGTCAAACGTGTACAAGATCTGACAAAACTGAGCCATGAAATTCACTCCGTCGTCTTCTTAAGCCGTTGTCACTTTATCAGAACACAGTTGGCTTTGCACTCGGATTTTGTCAGATGAGGGATTTCGCAAAACCTATGACTTATGTCCCCCTGTCCCTCGTACGAGTATTACGCGAAAACAAGAAATTTTCTGAGTCATCAAACTCTTAAACTGAACAATGGATGTACGAAAAACATCAAATAAGCGAGGCAATAAAAGGGCAATGTAATTTTTCTCATCTAGAATATACCGCAGCAGTCTCACTTTCGTTTGTAATACCATTTCGCTGGAACCATCTGTAATCACAGTTTATTTCATGCATACTTTACGTGGGATTTACTTTTAGATGTGTTTATTTCGCTGAACTTATGTTACGGGTGCTCTTCAAAAAATAAAAAGAAACAAGCTTATTTAACTCAATCGGTGAAAATAGAGATATCTGATTCTGTTTATGATTTCACCTATCTTATTTAATCTCTTTGAAGTGATGCATTTAAGAAATTTCTAGCGTGTCGTTACAACCGCGACAATAAATGAACACACGTCTAACGCTACTTGCCAAAAATAATATAAAAATATAAAAAATTCATAATTAAAAAAAAATATTTTCAAAGAAACTAATAAAATAAAAAAAAGAAAGAAGAACTGACTCATTCATACATTCAGAGACTTTTTCATTCGTTGCCACAGCGACGCATTGCAAATCTCTTCTTCTAACAGTATGTTTTATCTCTTTTTAATTCATTCAACCCATTCATATGCTTTGTGACGTTTATAAATGAACTTTACGTTATAGTTTTATACGTAAGGGTGTTCTAAAATTGTTTGTTTTGGAAATTTTATAACTTAGTAAATATTGATGTTTAAAGAATGTAAATGCCTAAAACAATTTAAAAAAGTTATTCCCTATATGTGTGTTCATTTATTGTCGCGATTGTAATGACACGCTGTACATGTAAGTTTTTACTCTCTCGATTCCACCTTAGTCATCGACACAATATGTGATTCGTGTTGTTTATTAACAACACGAACCACATGTTTGGCTGTTGCACGAAGGGGCAGGCTCGTCCGGGTAAGTGCCACGGAAGACCGGCATGAAGTGGAAGTATAATACTTTCACGGTCAGTCTGGTGAGTGAGGTGACCGGAGCCCTATTTTCAAAAGGCTGTCTACGCATCTGCACTTAGCAACTTTTCACATAAAAAAGGGAAGTTCATTGACTAATTTCGTGGTGTTCATTTCATGTCGATGTTCGCAAGGATCGTAAAAATACAATTTTAATTATTGTTCCAAATTCCATAATCCCACAATCGATCATAAGATCGCAAGTACAACGTCTATGCCAGAGTGTATGCGACTCTCACGCCCATTCTTTTATTAGTATTTTTAATTTTACGGACATCCTTTAATAGAACCAAAGGTTAATGGATGCCCGTTATTCGTTAGTACTCATAGAATTACCACTGTATTTACCAAAAATGCTGGTGAATAAATTTCAAGAATGAAAGAAAACAATCGCATCTAAGAGCCTACTGCCTGTCAATGCCGCGTTCGTTTAAGAGAGAACATTCAAAAAAAACTCGAAGAAAAGGTCTCTCTACTTTTAAAAATGGAATTCTCCGGCCGCTGAAAACATTTCATTTTATGAAAACTGCATTTGTTTATTATCATCTGGGTCATTTATGAAACCGGCCAAGTGCGAGTCGGAATCGCGCACTTCGCGTTCCGCACCATCATCTATAAAAACGCCAAAAATTCATGTCCGTTGTACGGGAGCCCCGCTTAAATGCTTTTTTGTTTTTTAGTATTTATTGTTATAGCGGCATCAGAAATACATCATCTGTTAACATTCTATCACGATTCATGAGATACAGCCTGGTAAAAGACGCACAAACAGACAGACAGTGGACTCTTAGTACCTTTTAGACCTTTTGGGTACGAAACACTAAAATTATGTGTTAGTTTCAAGATGTTTAGCTTGATTCATATACATATAAATTTGATTGTACATATAGAATAGACAAATTATAGCAAACAACGTTTATAACGTGAGTGTGATGTGTCAAAATTGATGCTGCGTATAAAAATTTGAAAATATGAAGTTGTTTTTATGACATTTAGATTCATTAGTGTACTAAAAAGATAGGGATTATGAAGATTATTTTATTTTTGTTTTTGACTTTGCCCCCTTATCCCGTGTTAATGTTATCCCGTGTTGTTGGGACGATTTAGATACACAAATTTCAGGTGAACCAAGACCCAGAACCGAAACAATTACCAATGGGGTCACACAAATGATGTCTCGTGTGGGAATCGAGACCACAAATCCCGCTGCCGAATGGCCGCTGGCGCAGTTGCCAATATTTTGGCAACTGCGCCACGAAGTCATACCAGAGCCATCATTCCAAGAGTTGTAACTAATGATTGATCTGATTATAATCATTTTGTTAATTAAGCGGTGCGTAGAGAGAAAGTTAACATGCGATTCTTAATGTTGTTTGAGCGGTAGTATTTTATTTATATTACTAGCGGACCTGACAGACTTTGTCATGTACACAGGTCTTAGATCCAAAAATTCCAAACTTTTTGAATAAGGTTGCGAATCTAAATCTTTCTCGAATCCACCTGAAGACACACAAAAAATTTCATTAAAATCTGTCTAGCCGTTTAGCAAGAGTTCTGTGTCATACGTGTGTACGTGTACAGAAGAATCCTAACTAATATTATAAAGGCGAAAGTTTGATGTATGGATGGACGTTTGTTACTCTTTCACACAAATACTACTGAATTGATTTTAATGAAACTTTACAATAATATAGCTTATACATAAGAATAAGACATAGGCTGTAATTTATATATAAATTTTATGTATATCTGTCTTGTATGACTACGCAGACGTAGTCGCGGGCAGCAGCCAGTTATATATATAAAGATAATGAAACTCTGAATACTTTCTTAATAGAATGTCGCTCGCCTCGAAAGGTTGCAGTCCGAGAAACGCTCCCGCGCCCGCTCTCGCCTGTGACTTGTGCGTCAGCAAACATTAGGTCGAAAGCTCGGGAGAGAATTTGAGTGAAATTGCCTTGCGCCTATGCGGGGATGAAAATGACGCGGCATTACGGGGTTTTAGCACGTTGGGTTGGAATGCAAACAAAAGCCTTTTTTTACACAGCGGAACGATGTGCACAAAGCGTACCACCAACTTCGGGCTCTGCGTGTCATTCTGATTTAGCTCTTGCGGCCTGGTTTTAGGATCGAAAGTCGCTTTTCGGACTAACTGCGGTCCTTTTATAAACGGCTTACTACTGTGATTGTTGTTTATTTGATCCCCTGAAAAGATTGTAAGGCAATTACGAGACAATGATTCTATCAGAACGCTGATCATATTCTTTTTACCATTTGTATTATAAATGGGAAATTTAGAATTGGTCAATTTGTATAAATGTATGTTTCGTGATGACACTACTGCATTGTCCCACGTTAATGACTCTTCGTTATACTACTGAAGAAACAACAAAATATTTGTCAAAATCTGATGATAGATGATCAAACGAAAATATCATCTAACAATTTTAGTTTATATTTACTTCGTTAATACTTGATATGATTATTAATCTAGCAGTTTTTGTCCTTTTTTTCCAAAATTTTGTTCAAAACCTTGATTCTTTTGATAGGCACAAATGCGACAGACTATTTAAAAATTCTTAAACAAACAATTTTTAAACTTATATAACTACTGTATCCTGACATAACCGAAAGTGCTCCCATGTCAAATTACTCTCATGTATGCTGTAGACTGTATATTTATTTACACTTTGCATTTTCAAATGTAATAAAAATGTAAAAGTGGATCAAAAAAATTTAAAATGTCTATAATCAAAAAGACATTCGTCTCAAACTAAATCTAATATATAAAATTCTCGTGTCACAGTTTTCGTTGCCATACTCCTCCGAAACGGCTTGACCGATTTTGATGAAATTTTTTGTGCTTATCCGGTATCTATGAGAATCGGCCAACATTTATTTTTCATCCCCCTAAATGTTAGGGGTAGTCCACCCCTAAATTTAATTTTTTATGTTTTATAAAACTTTTTGTTTCTATTTTTTTATGACACAGCATACAAAAATACATACAACCCTAAATTTTCACCCCTCTACGCAGACGTAGTCGCGGGCAGCAGCTAGTAATATATAATATTGTAACTCTTACTATGTTGTTGTTTTCTTATTTTTAGTATGTTGTTTCCAAAAATGACTCCTCTAAAACTTTTTGTGGAACACACCTCAGCGGTCAAACGCGCAATCATCAACGCCTGTTACATTTGCAAAGTCTGAATTATGAATCTAAGATTCATTCGGTTCGCGTCTCTGTCTATGCAAGCTGCGGCTTTTGACACGCTTTTACCCAAGACCTCTCGTGACATCTCCATTCAGACGCCAGTTTTCCATGAATCTACTATAAGGTAGATTTCGCAGATATTTCGGAAAGGCCGGGAAGCATTTCGGAGAAAGAATCTCGCAAGGCACTCGCTCACGTTACCTTATCAGTGAGGAATTTAAACGCCAACACTGCCCATTGCTCGCGTGGACTCTTTCTTATCTCTTTGTTTGTCTTTATTTGATCTCTTTTTTCGTGAAGACCGACGTGAAGCTGACGTGTTAAACTTTTGCGTTTCGTCTGGTAGGTGAGGTATCCGGCAACCCTACGGGTGTTGCAAATGACCATGGGCTAAGGTTATCACTTAACATCAGGTAAACCGCCAGCTCGCTTGACACCTTCTCACATAAAAAAAAACTCACCTTTCGTAACTTTCGACCCAATCCATAATAATAATCATTAAATGAGATTAATTATCCTCAGGTTTTCAATGGACAGATAAAAACTCAGAGAGGAAAAAGATTTAGGTGCTACAACAGGTATTAAAAGAATTATATTTTTTTTAAATTCTTTTAATAATTGTTGTAAATTACTTTTACACCTATTTTCGATTGAATGTCTCATTCAAATACATTTTTTTTTTTTCTATTTAAGTCATTCACGCCATTTGACAGTAGGTGCAAGTTATGGACAATAAATCTCTAAAAGTTTTATTTTTGAAATATCCTATCTTCACTTCAGAAAATAGTCAATGTTAGTGTTTAAAAAACCGATTTTTTTAAATTGAGCGTTATGATTTATGCCTTCAAATGTCAGATATTAGTTATATTTATTACCTTCAGACTACAAACGGCTGTGACATGACGAAATATGTGAAAACTATGTACCGGAGGGAATCGCTTATGAAATACGAACGTTTACATTGCCATTACTTTATGCCAATTTAAAGTCACATATGTCCCGCTGCGGTGGAAAGGACTCCTCTGTACAAAGGGTATTAGAGCATACCCCAGCGCAGATTGGTGGACTTCACCTATCTTCGAAATAATTTTTTGATTATTTCGACAATATGCCTCGGTTACCACACGACATTTTCCGTCATTAATGAGCATTTGATAAGTCACCATTCACCTGTGTCAGATGTTTTAAGCAGCATCACGGTGACGACACCTGCGATCATGGCTGTACAGCGAGAGAGTATCCCCCGACCGCACTCACGAAGTATATGCCCTCCCTTAAAATTAAGCTGCACTTATTACTACTAACATTTTATTGGTGCCAGCACCGGGGATCGAACTCAGGTTGCTAGAGCATAATATTGAATTAAAAACAATCGCCCGGACAATGAGCTTTGACGGCTTTCTAATATCGATAACCTACATTCCAATATCGATAAACAATCGGTAATATTTTATGTTTATTATTATCATGTAAAATTGTCCCTGAGAAACATTTATTTCAAATTTTTAATTTTAAGCAATTGAAAATGGGTATAGTATTTAACCTAATTTAAAATCTCTATAAATGATATAACCTGCACTAAATATGAATTAAAAGTGCTCTATTGCCATTTCAATTTGAAAGGACTGGACGGTTTTGAATTCGAAATAGACAGCTTACGACGGATATGATATCGCGTATAATTCAAAACGATAGTGACTCAACTCACATACATACGGTATGCGAGTTGACAGCAACGCAACCTTTTTATAAAAAGGTGGCATTTGCAACCCCGCGGGTGATGCAAAATTCCATGTCACTTAACATCAGGTTAATCGTTTGCCACCTTTTCACATAAAAAAGATTACAGTTTGACGGTAACGTTGAGTTACCACCTTAAAATAACCCCGGCCCCGGCTACCTCGCTCACCAGACGAAACGCAGAACTCTTCCGAGGCCCTAGCACAATAAAACACAAATATCACATAAAAAAAATCGCGTCATTTCAGCTTGTTCGTGTCCACTGACGAACATAGTCCTAATCCACAGAAGGCCACGAAGCACGATCCTGGGCCACCTGCACAGTTCGTCACTCCATCTGGTGGGGGGGCCGTCCTATGCTACGACGACCAATACAAGGATGCCACTTAATGTGAGAAAGTGGCAAACGAGGCGGTTCACCTGATGTTAAGTGACAACCGCCGCCCATGAACATTTGCAACACACGCAGGGTAGCAAATGCGTTGCCACTTTTAAATAAAGTGGGCTATAGCTACTTCACTCAACGGACGAAACACAAAAGTGTAACACTTCTACTTTACGCCGGTCTTCTGTGAGGTCGTGGAACTTACCCGGGACATGCCCATTCGTGCAATAGTGAAGACTGTTGCGTGGCCCTACCACAGTTCAGCTTACTAAGCCTCTGAGGTATGTCGGTCACCTTTGTTCTGCTGCGAGCATCTTCATTGGGAACTCAATCACGCAGAGGAACACCGAGCATATTATTCAAAGCGTATTCTAACATCGCGTTACCACGTCCCGGTTCGTAGACACTGCCAAAGCGAGCAAACATGGAGGCATATTCCTGTTAGAAAGTCCGGGTTAGCGAAGATTCAAAATCATGCCAGGTTACCTACTTACGTATTAAGTTATGTAATATCTGGTTGAGTGTAAAATCCCGTTTAAAGAGTTTAAAGTAAAGAAGTGAGTTTTCAAAAGACATCAAAAATCAATTCGGTTGTCAAATCGACTGTGTTTTTTTTATGTTTGTTACCTCAGAACTTTCGGCTAAATGAACCGATTGTGGTGATTCTTTTTTTATTTCAAAGATGGTTCTTCCCATGTGGTCCCATAATAATTTCATTGGTATTGGATCTTGGGCTTCGGAGATACGTAGGGAACACCTGAATATCACACATATAAAACAGTCATCCCGCTGTCTGTCTGTCCCTATGTATGCTTAGATCTTCAAGACTACGCAACAGCTCTTGATGCGGTTTTTTTTTATTAGATGGAGTGATTCACGAGGAAGTTTAAATGTATAATACATTGCACCCGTGCGAAGCCGGGGCGGGTCGCTAGTCAATTATAAAATGAATACAGCGAAATATTGGAAGTCGATTTTGTTTTTCGTTAATAAAAAAAATTATATGCCGCAAAGAAGCTGATAAAAGTAAAAGTACTTACAATTACACTTTTCACATTAATACTTGTCCCCTTTGGGAATCGAACTTACGACCCCCAACGCCGATATAGCTTAGCAACTGAGCCACCGAGTACTGTTACCAATATTACTTATTGGTTTAGTAATGTAACACACATGTAACAAATTGTAGTTGCATGTGTGTTACTTTACATATAGTGTAAACAACAAAACAAGCTCACATATTTTCAACAGACTCAAAGGACGAATTGTAAGGATGCTTACCGAGTAAAACAAAATTACAGAATTAAATTCATTTGGCACCTACTATTCACAACCAACGGAGCACAGTGGAGGAAGTTTTAGGAGCAAGATAGTAGGTAGGATACCTTAAATTAAATTACACGCAGTCGCTATGTAATTTATAAATGTAACGTTTTATCTAATATAGGTGTATGCATAAATGAATTCAATATCCGACTGCCCAGGATTGTCATATCAAAATCAAAATTATTTATTCATTGACATAAGAAACTTACATTTCATCTATCGAGTCATATATTTTTTTTAATCTAACACCGTTCCGTAATGAGGTTCCTCAGCGGAGAAGAAACAGGCGAAAGAAACTCCGTAGATATCCTCTTTTTGTCATTCATTTTTTTTAATTAAAATATTATACAACTGATTCGTCAAATTCACTGGTCGTCAAATCGTTGTACGGTTATCAAAAGAAAAAATAACAAAACGTAAAAATGGTTTAATTGTACAGCGTCCAGTGCAGCAGAGCTAACGCTTCTGATCTTGCAGGTAAGGCCTACCCCGCTCGAGAAAGGCTTGCAGAATAGTGAAAAGAAAAAATATTTAAATAAATAAATAAAGACATATTTTTTACGCAACATTATATAGTTACAAACTAAGCAAAGCTTGTACTGTGGGCACTGGGTAACTGTTGTCAGTATCCTAAACGTACTTTTATTTTATAGATAAATACATATTGTAGATACATAAACATTGTCAGGGATAGAAGAAAAACCTTAATTAAAATTAACACAAAATACTTTTCTACACTTTCTACACACTAAAATCAAACATCGAACCGAAACATTCTGGCGCAAGAGACGGGTTCACTATCCACTACGCCAATCGGGTCGTCAATATGCCTATTTGTAGGGATGATAACTTGTTTGCAAACTTCTATCTGTAAAAAAACAACACATTAATATAAACACTTCAGACTTACACCCGAGGACGCATGAAATTGTAGAAATTTTAAATTTGCAATTGATAGTTAACAAATCCGCTTATCGGCATTTGGAAAATCAGAGTTTCTTTCGCCGGTTCTTCTCAGTTCAGTTAGTGGTTTGTTTCTGAACGGATAGTAGTGTTTTTTGACAATTAGTAACGCCTGGTTTCTAAAACACCGATCATCGTAGAAATTAACCAATCAGCTAAAACTCACTAAATTGACCAGAATGGTCTTCTTAATCATCAGAATGATCAACTCGAAGAGTTTAACAATCTCATGGCAACTCAAATGACATTTGAAAAGCCATTTGACAACTGATTAGATGATCAGTGTTTCAGAAGCCGGGCGTTAGTGTAATGCTTCTATGTTGGATAAAGATTTTTGAATTTGAATTTGAAACACTCGGGACTTATACCCGGCGACGCATTTAATTGTAGACAGTTTTAACTTCTAATTTATGGTAAACAGTGACCGCTTATCGGCATTTGGAAAATCAAGATTTGTAAATTCACCTTACTAATGTTTGCTCTCCGCTGCCGCGTCACGCATCCATTACTATCATGACGCGCCACGGTCGGTGTGAATCATACTTTAGACAACTTTGTTAAGGTACAACTCCACGTAGTGTATCATCAATCATAAGAACATCTTGGCGAGGGCGCGTGAAGCCGACCCGGCTGTTAAAATGTTTTTACTTTTAAATTAATGAGCTTAGTGTCCAAGTAACTGTAAGGGCCATTTCGTTCGCAGTACTAAAGTTGTTGCCTTGATTTATGCGCGCGGGAATTCAGATAAACGGAGTGGTATCACTGCTCGTCAATATTCTTTCTCTCTTCCCCGTTTTCCATTGTGGAATTAAAAATAAAAAAAATATAAAATAAAAGTAGCCTGAGTTACTCCTTATTACATCAGCTGTCTGCCATGAAAGTCCTGTCAAAATCGGTCCCGTTTCAGAGATTAACTGGAAGAAAATAGTAAAAAAATGATATTTTGGCATATGTACCTTTGTGTATGTGCATTTAGTAAACAGTGGTTATTTTAATATTACAAACAGACACTCAAATTTTACTTATCTGTGCAGATTTTGATTCCATACCGACTCTAGAGTCTTAAATTTTCCTGGCTAGAACAGTCACGAACACATGTTCGTGACTGTTCTAGACTGTTCTAGAACAGTCAGTAGACTGTTCTCTAGAACAGTCACGAACACATGTTCGTGACTGTTCTAGAACATCTTTCTTCTGAATTTTAATGTCGACATGTTTTTTCAATAGTTTTTCATCGAATTCAATGACACAAGCGCCACTTCAAAGCTTATCTTTAGCGCTATTGACGTAACAGTTAACGTTTTCATCATAGAAAATAAAAATGAACGTAATTCTTCGAAACAAGATACATTTCATTGATACATACTTATTTACTTTATTAAATTGTAATTGCAAATATAATAAGCTATTATTTTTAATAACCATTTGGTGACTGACAACGGTGCTCATACTATAAGGAAATATGGTATTACGGTGGTAGGGCCACGCAGCAGCCTCGGCTGTTGCACGAATGTGCATTCTCGTCCGGGTAAGTACCACGACCTCACAGAAGACCAGCGTAAAGTGGAAGTATGACAAATGCTTTCGCGTTTCGTCTGGTGAGTGAGGTAGCCGGAGCCCAATTTTCATAAGATTGTCAATGCATCTGTAACCCTCGGATGTAGCAGATGTCCATGGGTGGCGGTATTCACTTATAATCAGGTGAACCGTCTGCTCGTTTGGCACCTTTTCACATAAAAAAAATATATGGCATTTGAAAAGTGAGCTGTCACTTGCTATCTTCTTACATAAAAAAGTCTATCGGCCTATTCATGGAGGCGCAGTTCCCAAGCCATTGCTCTCGGTGTCGAGGGTCGTGGGTTCAATACTCACACAAGCTGCGGGATTCTCTCGCCTTTACATAAAATGTTTCAAAGAATTCATAAAGTTTTATAATTGTTTTAATGAAACATAGTCGATTATACGCCTCAGTGAGAACTATCTTCGGAGATCGACTATATTTATAGATGAGTGTTAAAACTATTTTATGGATTCTATCGAGTTCTAATTTGATTTTTAAAATCCCGATGACAGACTGTCTATCCCATGACCGTGAAAAGCTAAGGGGTGTGAAATGTCGGATTTTAACAATCAAAACGCGATAACACTATAAAATTAACAAAATATCAAAATAATTAAAAATAAAATTTAACAGTGTGGTATATTTTATAATATTATTATTTCTATTTCTTGGTCAATCCTAATATGAAATGCCAAATCTTAATCCGTGACACGTATGAATACAATAATGACAAGTGATTTTTAAAATCGTCAATAGCTTAATACAGCTTAAGTGTCGTAAATACAATTTAACAGTGTCGAATATTTTATAATATTATTATTTCTATATCTTGGTCAATTCCAATATGAAATGCCAAATCTTAATCCGTGACACGTATGAATACAATAATGACCAGTGATTTTTAAAATCGTCAATAGCTTAATACAGCTTAAGTGTCGTAAATACAATTTAACAGTGTCGAATATTTTATAATATTATCATTTCTATATCTTGGTCAATTCCAATATGAAATGCCGTATCTTAATCCGTGACACGTATGAATACAATAATGACCAGTGATTTTTAAAATCGTCAATACCTTAACACAGCTACGTTCCGGACATTTTTCGTATCTCCTAATAAATCCAACTCTTCCTTTCAATTACTCTCATAGGGCCTAACGAACTAGCATTCAGTGCGTGTACATAGAACTGGAATATATCGGTACCGGATACCTTTTGGCCGAATTTCGCTTTGTCAATTCACATCGCCATATACAGCCATTTTTTTACTAACGAAAAACAAAACCGCCTTCAAATATCTCGCTGTGTTTTCATTTTATAATTGATTTTCAGGAGTTCCCTAAGCATCTCCGGAGCCCAAGATCCAATACCGATGAAATTAAAAACAGAGAATTAGAAATAGAAAATGAAGTACCACATGGGAAGCAGAGCCGTGATAGCTCAGTGTCCGGGCGCTCGCCTTTAATTCAATATACTCGAGTTCGATCCACGGTGCCGGCACCAATGAAGTTTTTAACTTTAAGTGCTGACTTATCGAGTGCTCCGCGGTGAAGGAAAACATCGTGAGGAAACCTTCATATTTTCGAAATAATAACAAAAAAATATATATACTTCGAAGATATGTGAAGTCCGCCAATCCGCAGTGGGGCCGCGTGGTGGTATATGCCCTGATACCCTCTGTATAGAGGAGGCCTTTGCCCAGCAGTGGGACATGTATGGGCTGTTACTTTTTACTTTTACATGGGAAGCGCCAGCTTTCAAATAAAAAAGAATCATCAAAATCGGTACACTGAATCAAAAGTTCTCAGGTAACAAACATAAAAAAGTACAGTAATTTTAAGAACCTCCTCCTTTTGAAGTCGGTTAAAAAGTCAGTAATGGCCCAGTACCAGGCCCGTTGGATATACGAGTAAGGTCATGGGTTCAAATGACCTGTGGTAACAACACTGCATATCATCACTTCCCGGACTCAGAACGGAGTTTTTTTTATTTTTTATGTAAACTAAAAAATCACTTTTACTGTAGGCTAACATTATCCTGCGTTGTAACGACCATTTATTATATATTTACAAACGTAAATTTCACGTGGACAAACACTCACATCTGGATCTATTATCCGTGGATCTATTCAAAGTCAAGTCAAAGTCAAATATCTTTATTCGATATAGAAGCATTCAATTACTTATTGATAGTCAAAAAACTCTACCACTGGTTCGGAAGGAAAGTACCAGTGACCTGTGAAGAACCGGCGTAAGAAACTCAGCGGGACATTTTTTTTTTACTTGCCAAAGAAATTACAAATATGTGTACAATTTATTAAATTCCACTTGAAAGAGCCTGGAGCGATCAATTCATTTCCAGAGTGTGTTATCATTCAAATAATCACTAATACTATAATAGCCATTAACACGCAAACGTTCCTTTACAAGTTTTTTGAATTTAGCAAAGGATTCATTTTGAACGTTTTCTGGGATTTTGTTGTAAAAGCGTATACATTGTCCCATAAAAGATTTACTTATTCTACGCAATCTAGTTGAGGGTAGAACTAATTTATGCTTGTTCCTAGTATTTAAATCATGCACATTACTAAATCTTGAGAAGTCATTCCTATTTTTGTGGACATACATAACATTAGCAAGTATGTACTGAGAAGCTACAGTCAATATTTTATTTCTTTAAACAAGTTTTCTTACTGAATCTTTGGGGCCCAGGTTATAAAAAGCTCGAATAGCTCTCTTTTGCAGGATGAAGATAGTATTTATATCGACTGCATTTACCCAAAGTAGATTGCCATAAGACATTATACTGTGGAAATAGCTAAAATATACCAGACGAGCCGTATCCACATCAGTCAACTGTCAAATTTTTTATTATTATTATTACCCGTTTATCTATTTATTTATGTATCTTTATCTAAGTAGATATTTACGTATTTAAACACTTATTTATACTTACG
Source organism: Iphiclides podalirius (assembly GCA_933534255.1). Taxonomy (NCBI): domain Eukaryota; kingdom Metazoa; phylum Arthropoda; class Insecta; order Lepidoptera; family Papilionidae; genus Iphiclides; species Iphiclides podalirius. The sequence goes on from OW152837.1 coordinate 9,213,619, forward strand.
TTTATGTTATATTTCAAAGCAAATTTATTAACTGTTATTTTTATATTCTTGGAATAGCACCTGACATCTGCTTTTCACCATGACAAGGGTTGACTGGTAGAGGATGCCATTAGGCATTAAGTCCGCCCATTGTAGCACTTAGCCATAATGTGTAGCAATGAAGCTTAAATAAATAAATAAGTTATTAAAATGTGAGAGCTTGAACTAGTGTATAATATGTCCTCGTACAAAGTATATATCTGGCTTTGATTTCGAAATAAAGAAATTAAGAACGATAAAATTAGTCTACGTACCTACATATATATCCTCCCCCAGAGTTGAATCTCGCTGCATACCAAATTCCATTAAAACAGATTAAAACGTGCAGACCTAACCGACAGACAGACATTTACTTTGACATTCATAATAATAGAGTGGGTTATGTTGAGAAAGTTTTGATTGAATAACTAAGCGGTATTCATAAGCGAGGGTATATATAAAATTTTTCACTTCTGCGTCAGTATTCATATAGGAGGTGGTCCCGCGTTACAAATTGAAACGATTCCAAGTTAGCAACAATAAATTACTAAAATATTAGATAGAGCTGACCGAAAAATAGCAATACACATAGAAAAAAAAAACAATAACAGTAAATGGAATTAAATAAATCGCTCTTATAAATGTTGGTGTAAGTAAATTAGTAATCCTTATTGTTAATCTGAAAAGATGGTTCATTTGTGCAAACTACATCTTAAAAAATAAAGTTCAGAGCTCGGAGCACTTTTGAGTTATTTCGACAAACCGGCGTAACAAACGTATGATTAGTTTTTTGATCATGCTCAAAAGGATAATTTTTCTTCTTTTTCTTTCGAATAAACATTGCCCTTACTTTAGGATAAAATTATCATGTGTTGTAAAGACGTTTTACATCTTAGCGTAAGCTTATTACACGTAAGCATCTAGATACGAACTATCTGTAGGTCTCACAAATATGTCCCGTGTGGGGATCGTACCCACGACCCCCGACGCCGAAGCCTATACCTTGGCAACTGCGCACATGAAGTCATCTGTATTTAAGTTAAATACATAATTTTACTCTAAATTATACATAGTTTCATTCCACTTTCAACATATATACATGGAAAATATTGACAGTCCCTAAAGAGCTGAACATTCCAAATGGGTCGTAAAACAAATGAAACTTTCACACTCAATTAGTGCACTCCCACACAAATTTGTTCAACTTAAATCAGGCGCTTGACATCGTGAATTTCACTGAAGCACCGACATACGTAAACTAACGAACATTTGTACTGCTCTATCCCTATTAAAACATAAAGGATATTTAATCTAAACAAGCCCAAATAAGAGCCAAAATCGCGTGGTCTATTTACTAAGTTAAATTGATCTTAACCGCTCGCAGTACGCTTGATCCGTAACTTGGGCCGTCTAAGTTGAATTTCAATTAATTACACAATCCATTAATCCGTATTTATTGGATAATTAACGAGTTTATGGTGTCAAAACCCTGTGTCCCGTAACTTAAGGCGGCCAGTGCAAGTTGTGGCGACAACCGACTGCGTTCTCCGATCGTAAATCCGTCCACGTCTGGTCTAGGAGTTGCTTATAAAGTGGATTAAATGTTTAATGACTTCTTTACGCTGTTTATAAAAGACAAGCGATCAAGAGAGTAAAGCGACCGCCGCGCCGCGCCGGTTTGTGACGTTTTAACTGTCGCATTTGGACACGACGGGTTTTGTGTTGACACAATTAAGTCGACGCGATAATTAACTAAACTATAAATTATATGCCAACGAAGAGGTCGTGAGAAAAACGGCGAGTATGAAGAATGAGATAAGAATAATTTTAAGATACGTTAAGTCTATGGTGGGTTTTTACACCCTCTGTGCGAAGAAATTTTCGCTTTTTGTTTGACTGGTAATGCGTTTAACAGCTTGTGTGTGTTTCTTTCATTGTGGTTCTATAAACACCAACGGGTGAGTCGTCTTTGATGATTCTTACGTCAATAGAATTGTTTGAATTTTGCGAGTGTCACTAAAGCAATTACAGAAATGAAAACAGGTATCTCATTAGCCTTTTCAAAAATGTTATCAGTCTGGCCTTTTGAACTCTTGACTGTAGTTTGTATGCTGGAAAGGATATAACAATGGAAGCGCCGAGCATTGCTTCAAATGCTAAATAACAATGTAGAAAGAAGGCGTTAAGATTTTCGTCGCTGTGGCTATCAGCCGTTTAGCTCAGTGGCTAGAGCGTCAGGCCGCGAATGCCGAAGACGTGGGTTCGATTCCCACAGCGGCGACAATCTTTTCGTACTTTTTCTACATGTTTTAATGTAGTTACTTGTTTAAAGATCTTGTCCAGAGAAGCACCTGCAAGGAAATCTGTGAATGGATTTAACACATTCTTTTTAAAGCATTGTTATAAATTCAAATTGAGCTGGTTAACCTGATGTTAGCGCGAGTGACTAGCGCTTATGGACGTCTACAACACCTAAGAGGGTGCAGTTTCGATGCCACCATTTGAGAAAGTGGGCCCCCGTCACCTTACTCACCAGAGGAAAACACAAAAGTATTATAATGGCACTACACATCTGTCTTCTGTGAGGCGATTTTACTTTCTCAGACAGTTTTGCTCATTCCTGCAACAATCTACAGTAAGTAGTATTTTTTATGTGAAAAAGTGGCAAACGAGCTGGCGGTTCATCTGATGTTGGGTAATAAACGCCGCTCATGGACAGGTTGCAAATGCGTTGCCACCTTTCTAAAAGTGGGCTCCGGCTACCTCACTCACCAAACGAAACGTGGAAGTGTAACACTTCTACTTTACGCCGGTCTTCTGCGAGGTCGTGGTACTAACCCAAACGGACCTGCCCATTCGTGCAACAGCGAACTATTGCGTGGCAGGCACAAGTAAATAGAATAGTATTAATATCGTATAGTCAGTTCGTAGCCATCATCGCACTGTCAAAGCAACAGTGAAACTCGGTCCGGCAACAAGGAACTGGTAAGGAAAACGGCAAATTCATGGGGCGGAACAAAAATCCATTACTCAAAGACATTTTCCTTGACGGCCGAGACACACGTCAGTTCCGGTACACTCGTGTCTCACAGATGATATATGACAAACGGAATTGCTTAGAATTATTCGCGGAGCGCCTACTTGAGGGTAACGCGTCATGACGTCACGACTCGCTTTGTACTCGATCAGGATCTGTTCCCTGCTGCAAGCTGATTCAAATCATTAACAAGTAATTTTTTAAGCGACTTCAAAAAAGGGAGGGATTTTTTAATGTGTAATCGCGGATAATTTCATCGTTTATTAACCGATTTTTATGTATCTTTTCATGTTAGAAAGGAGATATCCCAAGCGTTATACCCGGTTCTGATGATGGCATCCTAGAGAAATCGAGGGCAACCCTCAAATGTTATAGGTGTTAACAATGTGTTTTAGTTTCCGGTTCGAAGAAGGCTTTTTTTTTTGTTAAAAAATATATTTTTTTTTGTTTTCCGTTAATATTATTAACGAAAAACAAAACCCACTTTGTCTGTGCCACAGACAGCTCAAATTATGAATAAATTAAAATTTATTAATGTGTATACATTAACGTGTAAACGATAGACTGTTATTATACTCGTAACACTCGCGATGGAAGTCGACCGTTAGATTTTAAATATATTCGCTTATGTTAGGTTAACGACTTGCATTCGCACTGACCTCCAACCGCAACGGACTCGCATTCGAATACAAACCTAATTAATTCTAGTTGAAATTATATTAATATAACACCTTCGGAAGCGTTATGTATTCTTCTTTGTTGTATCCTGAACATTAATTTCAATTCCCTACGTTTCTCCGGAGCCCAAGATCCAATAGCAATGAAATTAATATGGGGCCACATGGGAAGCGCCAGCTTTCAAATAAAAAAAAGAATCATCAAATTCGGTTCATTCAATCGAAAGTTCTGAAATAACAAACATAAAAAAATACAGTCGAATTGAGAACGCCCTCCGTTTTTGAAAGCGGTCGACAAATACAAGAAATACTTTCAGAGTCGTATTCTTAATCTCAATGTGATACACAAACTTTTCAATTTAATTGGCTTTCGTATATTTACAAACTTGTGTATGAAACTTGAAATATGTAGAAAGAGTACGAAAAGGTTGTCGCCGCTGTGGGAATCGAACCCACGTCTTCGTCATTCGCGGCCTGACGCTTTAACCACTAAGCTAAACCGCTGATTGCCACACCGACGAAAGTCGTAACGTCTTTTTTCTACATTGTTTTTTAGCATTTGAAGCAAATCTTGCCGCATCTATTGTTATATCCTTTCCAGCATACAAACAATTTCGAATATCGTTTATTTTAATGTTCAATCTTAAGTGCAAAGATCAGCAATTAACAATTTAAATTTGTGTATGAAAGTTAAATCAAGCAATGTGGCTGTTGACGGTTTGTAAAAATCAGGAACATACTTTTAGGCTAACGTATGGATTCTTAATTGCTAGTGGATTGTTGTTAGACACATTAGTGGCTTAATGACCCATTTTGCATAATCAAAATATAAAACGAGCTAAGGAACAATTTTATAATAAAGCAAATGTTCTTTTATGATTTTCTTACAAACTGGCCAATGCTTGTCTACAACGTCATAGTAAATGGCGACGTATTATGAGATGGTAAACGCCCTAGTTTAGAAAAAGCTTTCTTAATTCAGTCTTGAAGACACCTTATTATACGCAAACGGTAGGTAACTAACGTTTGAAAACTAACGTTGTAAAATCATCCCAGTTAAATATTTACTCAACCTATAACATCATAGAGTCTAAATTTAACCCGAATGACATCACGAGCTAAATGCAAATTAAACGTACTTGACAAAAGCAGAACTGATCAGAAGGAGAATCTGAGGATTTTATTCCTCTCACAGATAAGCAGTTTATCCTTAAAAACACCGTCGTGAACCTTTACTTACGTAACTTAAATTATTTATCTATGAGAGGCGTGTAGGACGACCCTCCGCTAGATGGGGTGACGACCTGTCCAAATGTGCGGGAAGTCGATGGATGCAAGTGGCTCAGGATCATGCTTCGTGTTTGATCGTTGGGGAGGCCTATGTTCAGCACTGGATGACGAACAGCCTCCCCCGCAGGCTGAAATAATAATGATATTGGTCGCGAGAGACGTGTCAAATAAGCATTAAGCGTTAATGCGGGAGTAACGCTAATTACCTTAAGTTTTTTGTACGCGGGTACCACTTAACTATCGTGTTTTTAAAAACAAATGATTGGAGTTTCGTTCGTATGAATGCAGATTAAAATTCTTCGTCGGGACTAAACAGGAGCCCTATTGTTTGGAGTGCGTCAGTAAATTATACGAACGGCATCGATATTTCCGATTCGATGAACTTTATTCCCCAACAGCGCGTTATCTTCCAAAAAGCCTGTACGCAGTTCTATGGTAATGACGTAATCAAATGCTAATCTCCCGGGACGTGTATGGAAATTTGATATTTAATCGACCCCCCCTCCCGCCTCGTTGTATCGGGGGTGACTTAACTGCCAAATAATGAAACGAGATGTCGATATCGCAATGAATAATTAACGTGCGTTGTTATGTTATGTGTAAGCTAGTCTCCGCCCGCGGTAGCTGCCTTGGCTTTGTGGTGGTTCGGGGTCAATTAAAATCTTGAACAGCCGTAGGGTTGCAGATGGGTTGCGACAGTTAAAAATGGTGGCAACTTTTAATGGTAATCACTCACCACACGAAACAGAAATATAACTGGTACTTCCCCGGACGGACCTGCTTATTCGTGCATCAGCGAACTGTTGTGTGGCCCTACCACAGATAATAAATAAAAAAAATATTTAACCGTTGTGAGCCGGGGCCCACTTTATTAACAGGTGGCAACGCATTTGCAACTCACGATGATTGCAAATCGCCCCTAATTAGAAAAACGTATGACGACGCGTCACAGTTGGTGTTTATACAAAATAGAAATACTGAAAACTAATAACTGTACACATACGCTGTGTGTTTCAAACAAATACAAAACATCAGATAAATAAAACATTCAAATACTATTGCCAGTAACAAATACAAATGGTATGGTTTTAAATTAAAGATTGATTGAATGAGTGTGAGCAAAATTTAATTCATTTATTTATGAAAACCATTTAATTTTAATGACGAACGTCGATTTTTATTTCCCATCATCACTAACCAATAAGCGACAACTCTTAATGATGTTCAACAGCGATGTATTTCAGTATTACAATCAAGTAAATTAATAAATAAATACAACTAATAAAGTGGGTGATTTCAGTTTTATAGCTGTTCGTAATGCTGTGGTATATATTTATACGAGTACCAACATTGCTGTTTTTAATGGAAAATAAAACCGATGTAACGAAAGAGCATTTGATTTAAACGTTATATCCGTGAACATTAAATTCATTCGATAAAAAAAAACTTTTGCACTGTTAGGCTTTTGGTCAATTTAAAAAAAAAACATGGGAAGAAATTTAACTAATGAAGTAGAGTATGGCAAACAAGAAGTTGATGCCACCTCATTTACTATTTCCTCTTTACTTCTCGAAATAGCAGTCTCATCGTCCATGGCAGTAAATCCTATCTGAAACAACAACCCGATTGGCGTATTGGCTAGTTGCATCAGACGGCGTGGGTTCTATCCCCACTACTGGAAAAACATTGTGATGAGCATGGTGTTTTTTTCAGTGTCAGTAAATACCCATATATATAAAATTAGTTAATATTATCATATACAATTAATATATAAACCTTCCTCTTGAATCACTCTATGTAGTAAAAAAACCGCATCAAGATCCGTTGCGTAACCTCCGTATATAAGCATACATAGAGACAGACAGACAGTGGGACGACTTTTTTGTAATATGTAGTTATTCTACTGTACGTGTACCTGTATTTACAAAAGAAAAGTATGTTTAAGCATGTTTAGTTACCTAGTACCCATAGTGCATACGTGACTTAGTTAGGGGCTAGAGAATATTGTGTAAAAATGTGTCCTAAAAATATTATAAAACATTGTCAGCACTAGTGAGCTGTACCATAACAGGAATAATGAAGCAATAAACGGATTATGGTGTTTGTTAGTACACTACCGAAATAGTTTACCACGGACGCTTTGAATCTCATCTATGCTTGTACGAATAGTCTATGCAATTCCATAGACTAACGGTACAAGCATAGACGAGATAATATCTAATGTGTGTAAAACAACATTCGCATGAACGGGTCTACAAAGTATGAAAAATCCACAGCCGTTTCCGCAGTTTATAAATCCACAGTTTACACACCGCTTGAATCAACAAACGCCCATATAACAGCGTACGCATGTTAACGCCGACCTCTTCGGATCGGCGACCTCCTTGCTCCGAAACAAACAGAAAAAAAAACAAACAAAAACGGGACACCCCGTCACCGCGGGGTTAAAAATACTTAGCACGTTTCCCGCCGACAATAAAGGACGTACTGCGGGCCCGGCGCTGATGATTTGTGGCCGAACGCCGAGTTTTACGCTAAACTACTTTCTGCCATGGCCGACTTTGTTATTATATTTGACTTTGGGACATTATTGTCGAACGTAACGTATTGCGATTATCGTTTGGCCACGCGTTATTTTTTTTTTTTAATGAAAACTTCTTTTAGCACTTAGGGGTGAACAATAATCATGGAATTCGCGTTCTCGTCACCGAAAGCTTTTTGTTTATTTTAATTATTTTTAATTTATGTACATTAACTATATTTTACTAAAATGTAATTATTAACAAATATCTAAAAATAATTATAATTTTATTTATAAAATAAATATATTAATTAATGATAACTTAGTTTTCACTTCTGTCGGCGAACCCCTAAGCCTGCAACGCATGGCTTTTTTAAGTAATGTTTTTTATGTGAAAAGTTGCCAAGCGAGGAGGCGGTTCACCTGATGTTAAGTGAATACCGCCGCCCGTGGACATGTGCCCGAGGGTTACACATGCGTTGACAACCTTTTGAAAATTGGGCTCCAGCCACCTCACTCACCAGACAAAAGGCGAAAGTATTATACTTCCACTTTACGCGGGTCTTGAGGTCGTGGTACTTACCCGGACTTGCCCATTCGTGCAACAGCCGAGGCTGATGCGTGGCCCTACCACAGTTAAACTGAATACAATCTAGCATGATATGTATTTATATTCATATATATTTATATATGTATTTATGAGTGTGTATGTGTATGTATTTTTTATGTATTTGATTTAGTTATATATTATGTATGTTACTATTACCTACGCACCACCTACGTAGTAAACGTTCCTTTACGCCAGTGGTTGCCTGGAAAAGATCGCTATGAAGGCCGTCAAATTGTGCATTCCATTAATCTGTTTGTCTATTGTTAATTTTGTGTATCTTTTTATATGTGGTGAACAATAAGTACTCATAACAATAAGTATTCATTCATTCATTCATTCATTCATTCATGATTACAAAAGAATATACACAAATAAGGTATACACAAATATATGATTGCACTCTAAACATAGCAAACACAGCATGGTAAAACATAATATAACATCAAGTACAGAGTTTATCTACTTATTAAATGGTTAAAAGATAAAATAGATCTAATATATGAAATTCTCGTGTCACGGTGTTTGTAATTGAACTCCTCCGAACGGCTCGACCGATTTCGATCGTGAAATTTTGTGTGCATATCGGCCAGGATGGAGAATCGGACAACATCTATTTTTCATCCCCCTAAATGTTAAGGGTGGTCCACCCCAAACATTTTTTTCTACCCTAAAAGTAATTTATATGGCAAAACAACGTTTGCCGGGTCAGCTAGTTTTTATATAAAACCAAATAGAACGTGACATTTAAATAAGTAATTTAGTTAGTTATTATCCAACGCCCGGTTATGTAAACTTTTGGAAGCAATGTGTACCTTGGCAGAAGGCAGAGAAGCGCAGAACCATTATAGAACGCGCCTGTGTGTGTAAGTGCGTGCATGTGCGTGTACGTGCATGTGTGTGAGAGAGTAAGTGAGAGAGAGAAAGTGAGTATTAAATTGAAATGTATTTCAATTGGTTCATATACTCTATAGCACATTTGAGCTTCAAAAATGCAATAGTGCGTCTATTAACATCGGAAACTGTTCGTGTAATGCCTGATGAGAAAGTGAAGTAAGCGCAGAGTCCTTTTTTAACGAGCGCGCGAAACGCCAGACGAAAAGTTGAACTCGCAACGAACCGCAAAAAGGCCATTATTGGGCGGAACTAATGTGTGAGCTATTAACACTTTGTTCCCACTAATGTTTATGACTTTAGTTGCTAACGCCCCCGAAACTTTTTCTATTTGGTTCGAAGCGCGGACTAATGACGGACATCTAGAAGTTTCAACTTTCAAAAGGGATTGGCTAATAGAGGACGTCCGTTTTAATTTTGGAACGCGAAATGTTTTCGTCTTACGGAATCAGTGTTTATAAATAACGAAGAGTTTAGTATTCTTTTTCTGTGGAAAATCGTTTTCGATTTAAAGGTTTTAGAAGAGATATATTTATAATAAGATCCGGGTTATTCACGTACTGTAAATAAGAGGTATTTAATTAAAGTTACGTTCAAGCTCTATAAACAGTAACTCATTGTTACTTTTCCTGTGAGAAAACAAAAAAATAAGCACATTTTTAAATGCCACATTGATCAGATCTTGAAAATGACGCTGTTATTCTTACACACATGACTGGCTAATTCTATAGATATTAATGCGATCGTTTGTTACAAACCTCAATTAGAATATTGTGGATTAATTTCCTTTGTCTGTTAATATACTTAACCTAATCATAAGATAAGTAAGTCTGTTAAAAATGCACATGGACAATCACTTAACATCAAAAGAATCACCTGCACATTATCACCTTTTTCCAAAAAAAACATTTCGAAATTATGTTGAGTTACTACTATTATTACTTGATTATTGACTTGAACTTGATTATGACTTATTCTATTTATTAAAATATGTAGAAAATTAATTTATGTTAACTATTTATGTTACCATCACTGACGCTATATTACATCGTAGTAATTATACTATAGACGTATAATAACTGCAAACTGCAAATGAACTGACAGTCACATCCGAAATTTGTATATGTTATACATATTCTTACCCTCGGAGACAATCTAGTCGATGACCTGTTTCACCGGGATATACAATAACTCACAAATGGCGCCATACCTTCTGGGGCAAGTATTTGTATGTTCCACAAATAATTGCCCCGGATCCTGGTTTCGTTTTCCAAGGAGTGTTGGACACCCAAGCAGGAGGCCGGACATAAAAAAACATAACCACAATACGATTTTTGTTTTTTATGTGAAAAGTTGCCAATCGAGCAGAATGCGTTGACAACGTTTTTGGTAATTGGGCTGATTCACATGATTCACATGATTCACATAATTCACATAATTCACATGATTCACATGATTCACATGATTCACATGATTCACATGATTCACATGATTCACATGAATCACATAATTCACATGAATCACATAATTCACATAATTCACATGATTCACATGATTTATATGATTCACATGATTCCCATGATTCACATGATTCACATGTTGTGCTGATCCCACCTTGGTGAATTGAGGGCAGGAGGATGATGATGACGCTCAGGCAGTTTCTAAGCTCAAATCTTATGAGATCTTATGAGATCACATGAGCATAAGTTGACTTTATGACTCTTAAGTTTCCCTCTCTGTGTCACGGTGACGTGGGTGGCATTTCGGACCTCCCGCGAGGTCCCATAATTTTATAGCGACTTATTTAATTAAATAACGGCCAACGTTGATATGATTACGCCATGTTCACGTGAGATAACAGCGTATCAACTCCTGGAATGGGAGTGGGAGTAAGTGACGGTTGCAACTGGCGGACAACAATAACAAGATGTTTTGTTAAATGAAACTATTTTACGCATTTTAAATGTTTACATATTTTATATTTCATTTCGATATTACATTGCCGACGTTTGGAAAGGGTTCCCTGGGTGACGCAAATACTTGCCCCGTGTGGGAATCGAACTTGTATTCCGGTGCCGAAACAAACAGCTTGGCACCTGCGCTGTAGGGTCATCACAATCAATTAATCTTAACACATTGAACTATTTTAGGAAACGACTTGAAAAAAGTAACATTAATTTTCATTTTACGCACATACTTAACATGAACTTAATAGAAACAAAAACTTTTTTATTTTTGCCGTTGGCTTAAAAAATAATAAATGAATTAAGAATTAAAGGATTAATTCATCGTGAAATATAAATAAGTTTTGGTAGTGGAAATAAGATATAGACGTAAACAGTTTGTAGGTGTGATGAGGAAAAAGGGACAAGGAACGATCATGTAAAGTCAAGTATATCTATTTTTGTATACAATTATCAAAAATGAAAAATCAACACAATCATACTATATATTGTATTTTCGAACACGGTTTTACTGATAGAAGTAATCTTGTCCCAAACTAAGCAAAGCCTGCAAAATATTTTTCTTTTGTGAATAAATACTTGTTCAGATATATATAGAGAGAGTAGAAACATTATGTTCATCACTCAATATTTGTAAAATTTGGGATCGAACCAACACCTTCTGGTGCAAGAGACATGTGCGCTATTAACTGCGCCAATCGTTGCCATTTGCATGATGCAGAAATCTGCGTGCTTGTCGGGATTACAGAGAAAAGTTAATATATATTTACTACAATATATATGAAATGGATCAGGGTGCAACCCTTTCTTCGACGTTACTAATGATATTAATTCTCATAATCTTTATTACTGTGAGTTTTGATAAAAGATAAAAACATTTCCATAAGCCAGCTGCGAAGGGTTACGCAACACAGATTTATTTTACTTTTAAGGGAACGTATGAAATGTGAAATAAACAATTTACTCCCACTTATAAGCAGTTAACGATAACAAAACATTCTGTCGATAGATATCAAACGGAGAATCATCGAGCGGAGAACTGAATGGGCGATTAATTAATTCGCGGCAGTTTGTAGCAACGTTAAAGTAATTAAGTTAAGAAAATTATCATATTCTGTATAGTTACGCCACCTTGGGGCCGTTTTAGATTGGCTGCAGCCTACTATGGAAAATTATCGGTGTGTCCGTGGTATTAATTTAATCAGTGTTGCTCTGGAATTTTGGAAAGAGCGCGACAGATGTTGGTTAAACAATCTACCTGTTTTGGAAGTTTTGAAAGAGGCTCTACTATGGTAGGATCACGTAGAAGCATCGCTGTCGCAAGTAACAGTAGTACCACAATGCAAAACAACAGCGTATTTTTTAAATATTTTCAGGACATTTCTACACAACATTACCGAGTCCCAAACTAGGCAAAGCTTTTACTGGTACCAGGTTACCAATAAACATACTTAAACATACCTTTCTTTTCGTAAATAAATATTGATTATCAATATATAAGCACCTAGACACTAGAAAAACACAATAATCATCGTCAAACATTTTTTCCCGTCGTGGGAATCGAACCCACATCGATGGTGCAAGAGACAGGTCCACTATCCATTTCGCAATTGGGCACATTGCCATGAGGTATATGCCCATGAGCGACGGTTACAACTAAACATCAGCCGAGTCCAATTCACTCTTGCTATTGTGTACGCATTAGCCGACAGACCTGCCCATTCGTGCGTCCGGGGAATTACCACGACCTCACAGCAGACCAGCGTGAAGTTGCAGTATTATTCTTCTGCATTTCGTCTGGCGAGTGAGGTAACTGTTTTTACTATACAGGTCATTCCCGCCAGATGTTTTTACCAACTTTTAATCCAAAAACCAAAATAATCGAAACTTTTAATCCCACCTAATCTTTTTACCAACTTTTAATACAAAAAAAGAAAAGATTTAATGCATTTTAGTTTAATCCTTGTACAAAATATCCAACAATAACTGAAGATATGACGCGAATTGTTATTCTTGAATTGCCGTACACTTGAATTGCAATAATATGCCTAAATGCCTATATTATTTATTATATATTAGAGCTATATTATAAATGATTCATGGTCTATAGTGCATTGCAATTTGTTTCATCATTTACTGATTTTTTTATCAGCATTTGGCGCCAAACTTTTACATTATGTTAATTTAATTTTACATTATTTTAATTACCTGTTACGATATGGACTTCAAGAAGCTCGGTGAAAAGAAACAAAAAATATAACGGATAAAGCTACGTCTGCCTATCCCATTCGAGTTAGAAATGTTCACGCCTGCACAAAGCAAATATCGATCTGAATTATTATAAGTCTTTCGTTGTTCGCTCGATCTAGAAAGGGGATTTCGCCGCGGCTCAGTTAATATCCCCACTTATTACACGTATTATCTCGGCACAATGAAATAACCTTATTACGATGATGTAATATGGCCGAATATAACCTAACTACTTTACCGGTCCCTCGCGATCTTCCCCGCAATATACTTTACTCACAGAGGCACACATTAGCCGGAATTACTCGCCACGGTAAAGCGATTGTTAAATTGTTTTTCGGGGTTTACTTTTTATAGAAAACATCATAATATGTGACTTAACAACTATGCGAATGAAATATCTTCTTTTATCTTCTAATTATTTGTCTACTAGCTTTTCGCTCGCGGCTTATTATCACGGTTTAGATACAGCCTGATGACAAAAGGTGACAAAAGGACAGATAGACAGACAGCCGAGTCTTAATACTGTCCCGTTTTACTCTTTGGGTACGGAACCCTAAAATTGTGTCAAAGTGTGATGAGTATGGCAATTCAAATATCTTATAGAGCCAGAGCTGTCTTAAATAATAATAATTTAACCATGTTTATTTTTTAGTAGAACAAGGTATGTCCATGCATTAACAAGTATACATAAAGATATAAAATTAAATTTTATGCGGTGGTAGGGCCACGCAGCAGCCTCGGCTGTTGCACGAATGGACAGGCCCGTCCGGGTAAGTACCACGACCTCACAGAAGGGCAGCGTAAAGTGGAAGTATGACAAATTCGCGTTTCGTCTGGTGAGCGAGGTAGCCGGAGCCCAATTTTCAAAAGGTTGTCAACGCATCTGTAACCCTCGGGTGTAGCAGATGTTCATGGGAGGCGGTATTCACTTAACATCAGGTGAACCGTCTGCTCGTTTGGCAAGTTTTCACATAAAAAAAAAATGCCTGTTTTACTGAATAGACCTCTCATTCGCTCCCACGAACAAAGAGTTCTGGTTTTTCTTCTATTGTTAATAAAAAACAAATAGTCTAGTGCCGAGACTTTAGTAGCAAACCATTATTTTAGAAGAAAACGTACCCACAATGTGATTGGACGTTTATCTGAAACAAAAGAGGTTTTAGTTTTAAATTGTTCTAATGCTTTGAAACTCTACCTATTTAAATGAAAATGTTACGTATTTGTAATTTATATTAGAGGGTAAGTTATAAACAAAACCTTGACGACTGTAATACGATGATGCAACAGTTGAATATACGCTATCGAGCGGTGCACGTCTTTTATTTAGCAGTGGCGACGAGGTAAATTATTAAACACTCGGTTATTCTGTGGTCGTCTGAAGAAATACTGTAGTGCAGAAATATATTAGGCGCACTTCAAATTTTATAATATTTTTAGCTGTCAAAGCCGCCGGGCTAACAGCAAACTAACACGTCACAAAAAATATTTGCAGTAAAGTGGTGATAAAAAGCTAACATGTCGGTTGGACATATTATGTCTACATTTTATGAGCAGCACAATGCTTAATTTGGTTTATCACATCCAGTAACATGGATCCGTCGGGTCCCATTATTTCATTATAGCATGCGGGCAGTTCCAGAAACGCCACGTCGGGCGTATCGTAAAATACCCAATTTGTCAGAAAGATCGTAAAAAACTTGGATACGCGACCCGATGGTAGGCTGATCAAAGCCAAGTTGGCACACGGGTCGAATGTTTAAATGAAACAATTTCATATAACATGAAGTGTATGCGACAGAGATTTAAAAGAGTTCCGTCTAACATAAAGGTGTGACCTTTATGTTAGATGGAACTCTTTTAAACATTTTTGTCAGTTAGCTGAGAGAAATTTATTCTTTTAAACATTTTTACCAATTTTCCTGTTACACTATGGCAGATATTTAAATAGTTTCAACAATAGCACCAAGTTATAGTCTGATGCAACCAGCATATGCTTCCTGATATGTAACTACACTACACTATAACTATTCAAAATATGCCAAGCTTCAAAGCGGTGAGTCTTAAGGTTATAGGTTCGGGATTAATATCCAAAATCTTTAACAGAATACAACGCTAGTTATATAAAGTCTTAGTGAAATGCAGACTACCTGTGTTTTCAACCCTCATGTATATTTATAATGTTAGCCTATGCTTTATTTATATGGCTCTTTAGTAACATATGTCCAACTTACAAATAATAAACACTTAAATGACAGACATCTAACTCAGTGACATCATTTCTAAATCGAGATTAACCGCTAATCTTCAAATTAGCTGTTCTTTGGTACCATTTTACAACGAAATAGACAAATGGAACCCAGAAAAGAAAAACCAACTATAATAAATACCTCAGCTCATACAACCGCGTCATCCATCGCCAACGATAAAAACGTCCGAGCAAACAAGAACTACACAACGGAAGTTATTCCTCACTGCTTTAACGATCGCTTGAACTGCACTAAGTAATTAACCGTTAAGTTCCGAACTCGGCAGTTGTTCTAACTGGCCAGTTTAATGGGGTTTCGCGTGATGTGTAAAACAGTTTGTTGCACACGCCAAACTGCCTTTTGCGGCCGCCATCCAACTTTATATGGTTAAGTATTTTGCCATATATCGAGTTTTTTCTGTCTTGGTTAATTAATTAATTAGATGGTTCCAAGGAACTATATGCAATAGATAGAGAATGGATTCACACAACCGAATAGATATACATCCATCATATCCTTATACAATCCGTCTTGGGCAGTAGAAGTACATCCTCTTAATATGACCGGACCTTGATTATCGGCAATGTAATGGGACTTATTATATGTGTCATGAGACAGTATTAAACGTAAAGTAACGTAAAATAACAACCTACATGTGTCCCACTGCTGGGCACTCCTCTCCTATCTCGCTCCTCTGTACAGAGGGTATTAAGGGATTGTTCACCACGCGGCCCCACAGCGGATTGGCTTAATTCACATACCTTCGAAATATTTTTTTGACTGATATATTATTTCGAAAATACGCAGGTTTCATTACGATGTTCTCCTCCACTGCTTCACGCAACGCGATAATTGAGCATTTAAAGTTAACAATATCAGTGGTGCTTGCACCGGGGATCGAACCCAGGTTGCTCGAGTATATTGAACTAAAAGCGACCGCCCGGGCAATGACAGAATAGATTAAAAACATACTGTAAATTCTATACGTTACATTTGTCCCGCCGTGATAGCTCAGTGTCCGGGCGCTCGCCTTTAATTCAATATACTCGAGCAACCTGAGTTCGATCCCCGGTGCCGGCACCAATGAAATTGTCAATTTTAAGTGCTGAATTATCACGTGCTCAGCGGTGAAGGAAAACATCGTGAGGAAACCTGCATATTTTCGAAATAATAACAAAGAAAAATATTTCGAAGATATGTGAAGTCCACCAATCCGCAGTGGGGCCGCGTGGTGGACTATGCCCTGATACCCTCTGTACAGAGGAGGCCTTTGCCCAGCAGTGGGACATGTATAGGCTGATACTTTACTTTACTTTTTTTTACATTTGTCCCGATTTCTTTTTATAGCTCCAGTTTCAGATCTGAGTATCTGTTTGAAAGTTACCGGCAATATTTACTAGCGACCCGCCTCGGCTTTGCACGGGTTCAATGTATTATACAGATAAACCTTCCCCTTGAATCTCTCTACCTAGTAAAAAAAACCGCATCAAGATCCGTTGCGAAGTTTTAAAGATCTTAGCATACGTAGGGACAGACAGACAGCGGGACGACTTTGTTTATATACTATGTAGTGATAGAGTGGCAGAAGTCATAACATTCCAAGTTTGTACGAAACACGCTCAAAACTCAATTGTGTCATAAGAAGCTAGGTCTATATAGGGCTAACTGTGGTAGGGCCACGGAACAGTGTTCGCTGTTGCACGAATGGGCAGGTCCGTCCGGGGTAGAACGGGGCACAACCTCACAGAAAACCGGCGTGAAGTAGAAGTGTTCCAATTCTGCGTTTCGTCTGGTGTTCAGTTAGGTAGCCGGGGCCCAGTTTATTACAAGGTGGCAACGCATTTAAAACCCTACAGGTGTTAAAAATGTCCAAGGGCGGCGGTTGTCACTTAACAACAGGTGAACCTGCTACAGCCATTTGACAATTTCTCACATAAAAAAAGGATACGTCAATAATACAAAGCCTAATCATTATTCATCTTGCTCTTTCCGAAATAAAATAGATACATACATTTTCCGGGACCATAGGATATTTTACGGTGTGCAAACGTAAGAAACGAACAGTGTTTGATTTGTTGTTGCTATTAAAGAATCGAGAAGTGCGCCCATCAAATTAGCTAACCCAAGACTTCGAGTCAAGCTTACATAACTATGGCGCCCCGCTGCGTTGTAAGGGCCAATAAGACGCATCGATTTTGTTTTAATCGGTGATCTGTGTAATCGTAAATTAAACATCGGTTTAAGTTATCGACCGTTTAACCCAGATGCCTGAGCGTGGTTCAGAGGTTAAAATAATTCAACAGATTTCTTTGTATACTCGGATATGGGGATAAATAATAAATTCGTATGGTAATTTTGTTAGAAGACATTGGAATGTTAAAACTATAATAAGTAAGCAGTTAACTAAGTTAGGAAAACATCAGCTCAAACTGTAAATTTAAGAAGTACCTAAATATTTTTATAGCGGCAACATAAATACATCATCTGTGAAAATTTCAACTGTCTAATTACGGTTCACTTAGTAATAGGGTCCCGTTTTGCCCTTTGGGTACGGAACCCTAAAAACTGAACCACTATTTGGTCTCAGAAGGTGAACTCACTAGCTCAATAGCAGGCTTTGCCTTGAAGACGCAAACGATATATCCGGACGACAAATCTGACACTGACAAATTATACTACTCCTTTCTGTTTGCATTACTAAAGAGATAGCAGACGTCTTCATCTGAACATGAGAAATTTCAGCAACAGAACAATGGAGTCCTGCTGAGCGTTTAATTCTTAGTTGTTTTTTTTTTTGTTTTTCAGGGAAAGTTATAACCACTTTCGGCGGCAGTATTTTTTTTATTGGAATTAGAAGGCAAACGAGCAAGCTGGTCACCTTTGCGTTGGTTGGTTGGTTGCACCCTGCTTCACGCCGGTCTTCTATGAGGTAGTGGTACGCCCCCAGACGGACCCAAAAAGCTAAATTCAAACTGGATACCTCAGCTACGAAGAGATGCCTTTACCGGTGCCTTCAGTAGAATGGCTACCCGATAGCTAACCTAATCAGGTTCGCTTTTGGATCGCGTTTTTAATCCAAAACGCGATCCAAAAGCCATATTTCATCATATAACTTGAGCCGCAACGTCAGACATATTTCAGACGTTATTAAGACGTTGCAATATGCATCTAACTTATTCCCTTCATAAATTGTAAGGAAACTCGCCACAGCTAGGGTTGGGCAGTTTGCAAAGTATACGATGTCGATATTGGATAAAAATGAAAAATATTCCTTTAATAACGGAATCATTTTTAAATGTTAACCTTAAGTAGGAATAATATCATAAGTTTCATAAATTAATATTAAAGTTAGTTTATGACTTAATTTTAATGTTCTTTATTCAATGGCTATTTATTGAGTAAACCAATGGAACGTGTTTTATCGCTTTTACTCTTTATATACATTTTGAAAGATATATAGGTTAAGACATAAATTGTATAAACATTTAATAACGTCATAAATCCCTAGAGCATAGAGAGAGTTTGCAGTTCAGCATTTTGTATAACTAGCTTGATAATTAATATAAAAAATAACATCCCCCGTTTAGTGGAAAATATTTATCGATACATTTCCAGTGGCCATTACTAATCAGAAATGGCGTCGCACGTGGCTCCCACTTTCGTTTCCCATAATTCATACATTAATGAATTATGCATGGCAGTTGAAAAGTATTTATTGATGCTGTTTTTATTAAGTAGCAACATAGAATTAATTGGCGGTAAGTATGAATAAAATACCCAAAGTAAACGGTGCCTCGAAAATTTTACATACATATTTGATGATAATGTTATTCCGACTGAACACAATGTCCTCGACATGTCGAAAAATATTGAATAATAGCCTTGTAATTTTAGCGCTGGTATATGTATGCATGTAAAGGTTTTCAAGAAAATGCAGAAATGTCTGTCTGTCTGTCGCTGTATCTCATGAATCGTGATAGTTAGACAGTTGAAATTTTCACAGACGATGTATTTCTGTTGCCGCTATAACAACAAATACTAACAAAACAATATTTAAGTGGGGCTCCCATACAACAGATTTTTTGCCGTTATATATTGGTACCTTCTAAAAATACCTTCTACTATCGAACAGCATTTTTTTACCTCTATTGATATGGAAGACTTAACATTACGATAAATATGAGATACAATATTGTGACGAAATTTGAACGGGGGAATTTGAATTATTTCAAGTGTTATTACATAGGGGGGTGTATAACAGAGTTAATCACTTAAGGAAATGATGTACACAAAAAGAGATGATTGTTCTACATAATTATATCAATACGTAGTATAAAACAAAGTCGTCCCGTTGTCTGTCAGTCCCTATATCATTAAAACTACGCAACGGATCTT
This sequence comes from Iphiclides podalirius, assembly GCA_933534255.1. NCBI lineage: Eukaryota > Metazoa > Arthropoda > Insecta > Lepidoptera > Papilionidae > Iphiclides > Iphiclides podalirius. The sequence goes on from OW152837.1 coordinate 9,233,518, forward strand.
GATGCGGTTTTTTTACTAGATAGAGTGATTCAAGAGAAAGGTTTATATGTATAATACATTGCACCCGTGCGAAGCCGGGGCGAGTCGCTAGTAAACAATATACATCTATATATTGTACAAGTATACGAAAATATTGTACAATGCAAATTGATTTATCCAACACCAATTTAGATTTGCATTACTTTAAGAAGCAATTAATTTAAAACTTACGCCCCGTGACACATTGCGTTATTTATTCACGTTATTAATAAACAAAATGGCGCCTTAAACATATATTTTACGCCTAACGACCGTTAACGAATGCTAGAACAATTTATCACAGTGCAAATAAGACGCTTTAATAGTCCTTATGGGCATCGTAATAGGGTCTTGAAGATTTTCCCCTGCCTAATTTACATTTGTGGAAAACATTAGCAGAGTTTTTAGAAATTAATTTAATTTAATAATATGCACGCCGTAACAACACCGGTTTGTGAAGATCGGATTTCTAACCTATGGCCGCTCGCCGTAGCATTAGAATATTTAAAATGCCAGGTTTTTACCCAGCTGTGCGGCAAAAAGGAGCGTAATCTATTTTTCCGCATACATAGCCTTTTCTTGCGATTGTCACTGAATGAATTCAGAAAAAAAAATCAAATTGAATGCATGTCAGTAAGTTCAAAAACCATACGGCATAATGAAGAAAATAGGGACGTAAATTTAAAATTAACTCGACAAAATCCTTAGATGATTTTACACAGCAACTTTAACAGAATAAAATCACATTTTAATTTATTTAGAATACACGATAACATAAGAAAAATATCATGTTGAACACGTTTTTTCTACTGGACTATTAAAACATTTTACAAGTACCAATAATGAGAGCCAAGGCAAAAAAATCACAAAAAAAATCATAGTTTAATATCTCAATCAAATAATTACCAAACATACGATACGTCCGCTCTTATTTTCTAGTGGACTTTGAGTTCGACTTTGGCACCGATCGCACAAAATAGAGCCCAATGCATCTATTGTGTTTTACGTGATAAGTTGGCAAGCGAACAGGTTGTTCACATGATGTTAAGTGATTACCGCCGCCCATTACAACACCTGAGTGTTCGCAGACGCGTTGCAAACCTTTACAAAAGCGAGCCCCGGTTGCCTCACTCGCTGCGCGAAAGTGTTACACCACCACTTCTTACTTACATACGTACTTACTCGGACGAGGCTGCCCATTTGTACAACAGCAGAAGCTGCCACGTGACCCCTATTAGCACCAAACGGTCCCCTCGTAACGTTTCCCAGTGCCCCCAAACGGGGGGCCCGCAGTCGAGGCTTCCGTTGACGCGAAAATCGCCCCATAAACGCCGCTTGGCGTAATTGTGAAAGTTTCGCTGCAGGGAGAGAGCGCTTTCCGGCCGCCTCGTATCAACGGACGTTCTAGCGTTGAATGACCGAACTGAGAGCCCGAACATATGTACACAAACCGTTGTTTCCACTTGATACAAAATATATTTGAAACTAGCTGTTAACCACGGCCTCACCCGCGCGCCTAAAGAGAAGTAACAATAAGTTTTTTATTATATAGCTCGCAAACTCAGAATTTGTTTGTAAGAAGAAACTTACTAAACTGAGGGCCCGGACAATTAGCTATCACGACTCTATAAGAATAGCCACGGTCGACATTCCAACTTTTTATACCTTAGAATGTAGAATCCACTTTAATCAGTTATAATTTCCTTTTTTTACCTATAAATCAAATTGGCTAAATCGACCGTCTCAACACCTGTTACATTTTCCCGGAGTAAATGTGATCATTTCGGATTTAAACGTATCCACTCGCCTCCCACGCTTTTTTTAATGGTCCATTACCCTCTGCGATCGTGTGTTAGTCTTTATTCGTTAGATGTACATTCGCCGGTGGATCCTACCCGGTAACTTCGTAAAAGTCGGTTAAAGTAGATCCGTATTTTCTCATTTCGAACTTTTTATTTCCTCGTGTCCGTTCCGAAGTATTTACAGAGGATGTAACCGTTTGTTACTCCGACTTTTTGATGGTGCCAACTTTCATTCTATACATCAACTAGCGACCCACCCCGGTTTCGCACGGGTGCAATGTATTATACATACCTATATACCTACCTCTTGAATCACTCTATGTAATATAAAGAACCCATCGAGATACGTTGATTAGTTTTAAAGATCTAAGCATACATAGGGACAGACAGACAGCGGGACGACTTTGTGTTATACTATGTAGCGATGAAGAGCTTTTACTTTACTCACTAATAGCCGTTCTACTCTAAGCACTGTAAGATAATTATCGACTTCAAATCACCTTGTGTTCTTGTTTATATTTTCATTAGAAAATTTTAATTTAGAGCTTGTCATTTTAATGTCAACTTGTTAATTAAATGTCAGCCTAGTTATTGGAGAGATGTGCCTTCCAGTGATTTATTATTTGACCTGATGTAACTGGCTATAAAGTGCTATCGTTTGTAATATAAAAGTAAAATACTTCAAACATTTATAACATCCCCAGTTACCATTCCTTCATATATTCGACCAAAAGAAAAGCGCGGCGCCTTTCGACATCCTAACTTCGGACCCCTTACGCCCGGTTTCTTCAACATTGATCATCGTAGAAATTAACTAAACAGCTGTCAAATTGCTTTTCGAATGTCGTAAGTTGCCAAAAAGATGGTTAAGCTCTTTGATTTGATCATTCTGATCAATAAGAAAATCATTCTTACTGATCAGAACTTCATTTAACAATTCAGAGAGTTTAAACATCTATTTCTACAAACATAAATCAAATTAAAAGAGCCGTTAAAGTGTAGTCTTCAATATAATAAGCACCCACGGTCAATTATTTCAAAGAATCAAAGTTTAACGATAAGCACCATAGGGCAGGCTAGTTTTGGCACTCCCTACAAGCAAAAAGAGCTAAAGCGCGAGTTATGCTAAATGTTTCTTCAGATGTTAATTGTTCATGATAATTTCACTTCAATTCTTTGCTTTCCGTGTACATTGAGTTCCAAGTTTAATCATTTGTTAGTTCTTTAGGGTTCCGTACCCAAAGGGAAAAACGGGATCCTATTACTAAGACTCTGCTGTCTATCTGTCCGTCTGTCACCAGGCTGTAACTCATGAAACGTGATAGTTAGACTGTTGAAATTTACACAGATAATGTATTTCTTTAGTCGAAAACAGAGTAAAAAATATATTTAAGTGGAACTCCCATACAACAGACATGATTTTTTTTTGCCGTTTTTATAGATAAATGGTACGGAACTATTCGTGCGCGAGTCCGACTCGCACTTGGCCGGTTTTTGGCCCTGTTTAAAATCTCCGTGACGCCACTGCCGCAGACATTAACATCATACCCCAACTCGCCGATTGAGCATATAAATTCAAGCTTGCAGAGAAAGTGTCCAAATAGCGAAAGCGATTACACCGTTAAACCGCTTGCGGGAATGCAAATTTGACAAACATTCGAAACGGCGTTGACCGCACCGCAAACATTTGGCAGCGGGAAACAAACGAACGAGACAAGGCATCTCGAACATTTAATTGAAACTCGATTCTTCAGCGGCGCGTGCATCGGCAAATCCGGCACACTAACGCCCGGTTTCTGAAACACAGATCGTAGAAATTAACTAATCAGCTCTCAAAAGGCTTGTCTAATGTGATTTGAGTTACCAAAAAGATGGTTAACTCTTTGAATTGATAAGAGAAGACATATAAGACGTGTCATCAGATCAGATATAAGACATATGTCTATGTCTTAAATGTCTTGTCTTATATGATCAGATATGATCAATTCAAAGAGTTTAACCATCCTTTTGGTAACTCAAATCAAATTTGGCAAGACATTTAACGGTGGTAGGGCCACGCAGCAGCCTCGGCTGTTGCACGAATGGGCAGGCCCGTCCGGGTAAGTACCACGACCTCACAGAAGACCGGCGTAAAGTGAAAGTACAATACTTTCGCGTTTCGCCTGGTGAGTGAGGTGACCGGAGCCCAATTTTCAAAAGGTTGTCAACGCATCTGTAAACCCTCGGGTGTAGCAGATGTCTATGGGCGGCGGTATTCACTTAACATCAGGTGAACCGTCTGCTCGTTTGACAACTTTTCACATAAAAAAAAGAGCTAATTAGCTAATTTCTACGATGACCAGTGTTCCAGAAACCGGGTGTAATAAGCCCTTGTTGAAAGATTCATTATAGTCTTAAACAATGCCATACACTCGCTGCGATTTCGAACAAGGCTTTATGGAGCATCCGCATTCCGTCTTTGAAACAAACGACTGCAGCATTCAACGTGTAATTGCTTCAGAACTCGAAGGCTTTTGTTTTTATATATTTTTTAATACATTATTATATATTCATGATTACATAAACAAATATAGGGATTCTTGTGTATGACCGATTTTATTTAGTGATGACAGAAATTAAATTTATATATTTCTCGTTATATGCCGGATTTTGCATTTATGGACTCTTAGACTAATTGAGTGGATGTACGAACTAGATATAAGCGTTTAAAAGTCGATAATTTAAATCCAGAATACAAGAATAAAAACATTTTCGTGTCGTTATGACTTCATGGCATCATAAATGTGGTTTAAATGTATGCCACTTGATTCGTCGTCTATCTTTCAATAAGGAATATAACTCATCTTATCTAGAATAATGTGTGATATAAATAAATAAATATTTCAGGACATGTCTTTAATCAACGTTATCTATGATATCGATGTCCATAGTGAAGCAAACTTTACTAAAGTACTAGGTCACACTTAAACATAATTTTCCTTTGAAAATATCATAGTTATATAAACACCGAGTCACTAGAAAAATACTATGTTCGTCACACCAAATAATGGGTATCAAACCCACACACTATGGAAAGATGGATTCACTGTCCACTACGCCTTTCGGGAGTTCATATTGTGCGAATAATTAATCGAGACATCAACAAAGCCGCAGGTCGATTCCGTCCATATTTGCCTGGCGTGGTTTCTGAGCGTCCTCTTGGGATTGCCAATTAGGTACGTCTAGACCAATCCCTCGATGCTCGCTGCACTGCTACCCACACGCCAGTTAATTGTACTGAGGACACTATAATTTGTGTTGATAACAAACAAATCGCGGATACCGTGAACATTACACGTTCATAGCCAGAGTAATGGCATTGTGAAAGAGCAATAAAGCCTAAATGTCTTAGGAGAGAATTAATATTATATCAGCTTGGAATGCTTTAATTCATAAATGCCTTATTCATCATTATAATGGCAAGGGCGCATTATAATATCGAAGAATACATTGATGGCACGAATATACCTCAATGTTTGAAGACTAAAGTCTTCAATCAATGTGTGTTGCCTGTGATGACCTACGTCACTGAGACGCGGTCGTATGAGGAAGCTCAAAGTCGCTCAGCGAGCTATGGAGCGGGCTATGCTCGGTAGTTCTATGCGTGATAGAGTTCGTAACGAAGACATCCGCAATAGAGCCAAGATAACCGACATAGCTCAGAGGATGAGCAAACTGAAGTGGCGATGGGCCGGCCATATAGCTCATAGAACCGATAACCGTTGGGGAAGAAAGGTTCTCGAGTGCCAGCCTCGTACTGGCCATCGCAGTGTAGGACGACCCCCCACTGGATGGAGTGACGACCTGTGCAAATGTGCGGGAAGTCGGTGGCTCAGGATCGTACGTCATGGCATTCAATGGGGGAGGCCCATGTTCAGCAGTGGACTCAAACAGGCTGAAATGATAACAATGATGGCAAGGATGTGTGGAAATGCTCTAGCTCTAACATTAGGACGTAAAACCACTCTAACTGTCCTGACCACATAGTGAACGTCGGTAATGTCAAATTTGACATTGTCAAATTCTTTTTGAATTAAAAGTACACGAAAAAAGACTCAATGTCTTAAGGCACTCTTTACCCATCAAAATAATTATGGCATGGTAATTCCTTATGTAGTAACTAGTTTCCGCACATTTTTGAAAACCATTTTAGGTTTGCATTTGGGGTTGTAACGTCCAAAGGCTGGGCAAAGGCCTCCTCTGTACAAATTTTGGGTGGTATTAGGCCATAGTCCACCGCGGGTTGGTAGACTTGATGTATCTTCGACAAATTTTTTTGTTATTATTTCGAAAATATGCTACTTTCCTCACGATGTTTTAAAATTAACAATTTCATTATTGCCGGCATTAATGATGTTTAATAATATAAATGACGTTCACATCATATGACATATATAATGTGAAAAATGATGAGTGATCTAACGATGACTCCGTGGCGCAGTGGCCAAAGTGTTGGCTTCGGCGTCGGGGGTCGTAGAGGCGATCCCCACACGGGACAACTATTTGCGAGACCCACAGATAGTTGTTTCGCACCTGGGTGTTGGTGTCCGCGTGAAATTTGTTTGTGAAACGTCCTTACATCACAGGATAATGCTATCCCAAAGTAAGGGCTATATTTTTTTTTAAATTAAAAAATGGCATGATCGGCACACGAAATCCATTCATGTCAAATTAAACTTGACCAACTCATCCTTGCGTGGACATGTTTTCATACTCAAACAGTTTCCAAAAGGATGGTTAAACTCTTTGAATTTATCATTCTGATCGTTCTGGTCAACTTTACCTTATTTTACCATCCTTTTGGTATCTCAAATGACATTTGAGAAGCCATTTGACAGCTGATTACTTAAGTTTTACGATGATCAGTGTTTAAGAAACCGGGTGTGCGTCTTGTAGATATGAAAATCGTAGTTAACCCGTTGTTTAGCGTAATTGTAAAAGTTTTAGTGCAGCGCGGAAATGGTACGGTCGCTCGGTAGTTAGCGTAATTACTGTGTTTAGTGGTCGACGTTAAACGTAAGGCATTTGTGTATTTTCAAAAATCGTGGCTTCTTACTGCGTTTATAAAATTCGTATATTTAATTTGCCTGATTTTTTTCTTATCTACAGCAAGGGAATACTAAAAAGTTACTTCATTAATATGAATATAACACATAAAAATATATAATGCACATAAAAAAAGAATATAGATATATATAGTTGTTCTCTCTAATAGGATTTGTACTTTAGCATTGCGAAAACACGTCCCTTCTCTTTGCATATGCTTTCTAAGTGTATCCATTTTTTTTATTAAATTCTAGACATAAATAATGTTATATAAAAAATTATAAATATTTTAAATCACTCTTAAGTAATTAATTACATTCATTTGAACTTATCTCAAAAAGTGCGTGATTTATACGCAACTCATTTATTATACACGCGATCATTCATAACTTACACGCACACAATTTTGTTTCTGTGTGTGAACAGTAAAATTTAGGTATTTATGAATGACTACCTCGCTGTCAACAACTTCTGTTTTTTAGGGAATAGAATGGTAATTTTTTGAAAAAAAAAAGTTTGTTCTTATTTCAATTAACGATTATACTACTGAGTCTGAACCTCCTGTGTAAATTTGGGCACCTTGAAAAAATCCTCCCTGTATATCTTGAGGGTTCTGAGCTTTTGTCATAAAGTTACATCTTGATGGTAGGCATGAGCTATCTTGTTTGCCACTCTGTAAATAGAAGTGTTACACTTCTGCATTTCATCTGGTGAGTGAGGTAACCGGGGCTCACTTTATTAAAAAGTGGCGTAGTATCTGCAACCCTTAGGGTGTTATCACTTAACATCAGGTGAACCGCCAACTCTCTTGCCATCTACTCCCATAAAAAAATGTATAAGAGTGACCGACGTTATATATAACAACTGCAATAAAAAACTACTTACTAACTTTAATGTTTTTCTAAGAAAACGTTATCGACGCAATAAACCGTCGAAGCTTCTAGTGTTTGATAAAGTTATTCATGGGAAGGTTTTATAAAATATATTAACTTCAAAGAGAAAAAGTTTAATATTTCCTATAGCCGACTTTTATAAATAAAACATCTCGCCAGCGAACTGATCGTCTATCAGTACAGCGGTGTTATAATTAACTATTAATTAATGCGTGTCCCATTTTACGATCCCTTTTTTATTAGAGCATAAAATAAATAATTTTCCTGTATTTCCGCGAAAAATAAGCGTTAATTAAACTGTTTTCAGAAATATGTGGCGTTTAATTTCGCTTATACTTGTATTTCCCGACGTTTCGACCACTTTACGGTGTCTGTTGTCATGGGACGGACTAATTGGGATAAAATAATGGTTCGACAATAGGTATGTGCATTTTTTTAGTGATAAGTCGACGTGTCATTTCACCTATAATATTATACAAAACATTATTATAGGTTTTTTTAATGTGAGAGGGTGTCAAACGAGCTGGCGGTTCAAATCATGGTAAGTGATGGACATTTGGAACACCCTTACGGTTGCAGTTGCTAGCCGTAGCTAGTGATGATTCGACCTATTCAGAATGAGCTGACAGCATTTTTATACTTAGTGGTGTGCTTGACTTTAATTTTGTAAATAATGGAATCCCAATCTGCCGTAAAATTTTATCGTTTGATATGATTTGTTGGTCACTTAATTGATGCCAATATGACGAGTTAACATTCTCTATTAGATCTAAAGAACCGGCCAAGTGCGATTCGGACTCGAGCACAAAGGGTTCCGTACCATTATCTATAAAAACGGCAAAAATATCATTTCTATTTTTTTAAGTAAGTTGTTGTTATAGCGGCAACAGACATACATCATTAGTGAAAATGTTAACTGTCTAACTATCATGGTTCATTATATACAGCTTGGTGACAGACGGACAGACAGACAGACAGACAGCGGAGTTTTATTAATAGGGTCTCGTTTAACCCTTTGGGTACGGAACCCTAAAAGAACCCTCCCCCTATTGATCTATGTCGATGCAACATTTAACTTATTCACGACCTTCTAAATAAAGGTCGAAGTTCCGTCAAACGGCTATTCCGGCAATCCATCTCGAAGTGATCGCCGATAAAAAACAATGTACGGCCCATATGAACTTCGGACTATGCGGGGAGAAATAAAAACTCGGAAATGAGATATCCCATATCGGATTTAGTGATTTCCGCATGGTTAACAAGGGCGGATTATTCGGATAAACGTGCAGTGATTTATCGACTTAATATTTTTATTTATCTACTGGTCCGTTTTTTCTTTTATTTAAAGAAAACACTGGCCAGTAATTGACCACTATAGTATTAGCTTAATATAGTAAACGCTATCACTTCAATAAAATCACTTTATTCTTTAAAACTCCCACGTTATATACAAACGGGAAGACAGACTTCAGTAGATTGTTCTTTTCTTTCGCTGCAATTCTTTTCTCCTTAATAAATAATAAATGTTCGCTAAACGATTTGCAAGAGCTTTTCGATCGACATAAGAATAGAACTCCTCTGTAAAGAGGATGTTAAGGCATAGTGCGCAGCGCGGCCTCTCTAACTCTGCAACAGTAAGCATTAATGGATAAGGTGTGCACAGGGAGGTGTGACCCTTGACCTTATTTTGATACATATGTCATATGCTGATCATGAGTGCGATTGCTTTAGGAGTCATAAGTCCATACTAATGACTCGTCTGGAATTGCACCGATCACTCCACAGAAAGCGTTTCTAAGTACAAATACAAATACAATTTCCTTTATGGAAGGATTCGCTCTCCCTACTCTTCCTACGATAGCTTTAGCGGGTAATAAATAAATAGATTGTAAATACTCTGCTGGTCTTTAATTTGAAAACAGACAAGATATGTTCTGACGATAAGTGTCACGGCGCGTAGTGAGTAGATACTAGTGTTGTAGACTAAATATTTGACTAAACATTATATGCCTTAAGAATTGACCCATACAATAGGCTTATGGGGGATAAAAAATACGATCTACAGTTTGATTTACAGGCTGTAAATAAATATTGAAGAGAGAATATAGGGAAGTTGTATATTTGTGTGCGTGATGGGTATTATGTGTATGCGTGAAGATTCACCAATCTCAGTAAGCTGTTAACAAAAAATATTTCCGTCAGTGAAGATGAAATACTTTAGAATTGCAATTCTTTAGATTGCCTAAGTTGACAATTTTTTTGTAAATAGAGTTGAATAGGTAAATTTCAAAACGTTTAGCAAAAGTAGTCCTGGTTAGCGGGGTAAGGAATGTGAATGTAATTTTTTTCAGTGAAACATTGACGCGTTTAAGAACAAGAAACCCCTCCACGGAGCTATATATGCATTATTCCTTATTCTATTAATTTATTAACTATAAATGATAGAGTTAGTGTTATTTCGATAATTTAAAATGGTGTCTAACAACGCGAATCCGTTCTGATTATTGAGAAGATCATTCTGAACAATTCAGAGAGTTTAACAATCCTTTTGGCAACTCAAATGACATTTGAAAATCCATTTGACAGCTGGTTAGTTGACTCCTACGATGATCAGTATTACAGAAACCCGACGTTAGTGTGTCATAAAGTTAAACGGCATGTTTTTGTATTTTCGAACTGAAACTTTCGTCCGTAAAATAACTGTCGCGATTCAAATAACGCAAGACAAAAGTTGATTCAACAGGGAACGGAATATTTATCGTTCCGCAGCGACGGGGCTGCAGTAGTAAATCTCGGGCGAGCTGGCTCGTGCAATTTTAATTGCTGCATCCTTACGGAGGACTTTTGTACCGTGAGTACAGGACGCGGCGAATGTGGCGCGGCGCTAAGGACGATCTGGCGGGTATCTTTCTCGAGTCTCCTTTTGTTCCTTCCCACTCTATCTCTTTTTTATCAGATAGTTGGGGGGGCGGGGGTTAACAAGATCTCACAAATTCATCTAAACGTGATAGCAGTGTCGGGGGGCTCGATTTTAATTCTTGAGTAATCTGAGTTCAACCCCCGATGTACAATTTAAGTGATGACTTATCACATACTTCTTTATTTATATCTTTAAAAAAAGGATTACAAAGGGCGAACTTGATGCGTTTTGACTTTCTCACCTACTCGACCAGGTAGTAGTAATAACATGGTGACAAAGGAAAACATGTGAGGAAACCTGCATATTTATTTTTAGGGCCGTTACCTTACTCAACTATTACCATGAAACAAATTCCACGTACAGATCAGCAATATACAATCGAATAATATAAAATAAATAAATACATAAAATAAAATAAAAAAAATATATATTCGGCAACACTTAGGAAATAGAGCAACGACCGACACCAACAAAACTTTGCTACGGAATTAGTTACCAATTAATTACCAATGCTCCGTCACCATTCATATCGCCATGTTAACAGAGCCGTTCACATTTGAATTATGTCTCAGAAACCAATTTGTGTTAATCGATCGATTTAAATGCGTCGCTTAATCGACGCCGCTGATTGATGGGCGCGGGGCGAATTATTTAAACATCGTTTAATTACGACGATCCGTGTTAAATAATCGAGACACTGGCCGCTGTCGGTTCGAATTTTAAAAAAAACATGATATCACAAACATGACAGGTCTATAATTTTGGCGCGATGATTTCCAAAGCGATAAATACATCGGAGGCGGGTTATGAATTATTACATGATCAACAGATAACATCTGAATCGAGCTTTAAACTGGTATTACGGCTAAGGTAAAAAATGTGGGATAAGCTCAGTCAATTTAGATCAATAGAAAACTTATAATGAACAAAACTTCAACTGAACTATGCCAAAGATAATGGTTAAATTATCTGTATTAGATTTAACTTTCAATATATGTTGATATTAGTAAGGAAGAAAGAAAGCTTCTATTGCACAAATACGCTGAATATATAATATAAGGGGTACTTATAGATATTTTTCCACTTCAAGCTGATTTATTTAGTTTTTACGACTTAACGAAGAATATATCTAACAAAAATATAGAAAAAAAAACGCATCAAGATGTGTTGCGTTATTTTTAAAGATCTTAGCATACATAGGGACAGACGGACAGCGGGACAGACTTTGTTTTATACTATGTAGTGATAGTGATTTTAGTTCGCGACGTTTCCAACCCTTCTCGGTGTTTGTGGTCACGGGACAGAGACGTTGGACGTCTGAATGTAACAGTCAGCTTGAGCTACCGTGAGTGTTTGAACTATTAATTTTGTGTACGTAAAAATTAATACACAACACTAGGACTGGACCAATGGACGGACCCCTGAGGATGTTGAAGATCGGGCAAAGTGGAGGAGATTGAGTTGGGCGGCAGACCCTGGCAATAGCCGGGATTAATGTCAGGTAGAAGAAGAAGAGTACTAGGACATAAAACCGGATACAAAATGCAATAGCTTCGTAAAAATAGTTTCATTTAGTAATGTGTAATCGAGTAAATACAAGAAATCATAATAAAATATAGACTATCTCTCAACGGAGACCACGAGGCGTTGCCAGTAACGGAATAAATCCGGAAACAGGATTCGGAAATAATTTAAACCGAGCACTACATGCACTAGCCTCCGAATTTATTAACGCTCGCTGCACGCAGTCGTATATGTTATTAATTGCACTCGCTGCAAACACTAAACATGTCCACCCGCACTTAATATATGGTAATTAGCTAACGACCGGCTCAGGGCGCCGTGATAATTTACCAAGTTTTGACCGGCACGTTCAAAAGAAGGGACAAAAGATATTGCTACATTTGTGGCGAGAGGAACTATTTTAGGTCATACGAAGCTTTAAGAACGGTTGATCTAAAAGCGTCGGTTTAATAAAAAAAAACCGGTCAAATGCGAGTCGGACTCGCACTGCTTAAGGTTCGGCAGTAAACGGTAAAAAAATCATTTCCGTTTTATGGGAGCATCACTTAAATATTTTTTAATTCTGTTTCTTAGTATTTTTTTGTTATACAGTATAATTATCACGGTTCATGGGATCCAGCCTGGTGACAGATAGACAGACGGCGAAGTCGTGGTAATAATATTACCCTTCGGGTACGGAACCATAAACATAGTAGAGGACAGAACCTAAACAGCAGCGGTGAGAAACTTTAATTATTATCTTTAGCCAAATTTCAGATCCTTGGCTTCTAAGAAGGGGCTTACCTAAAGAGTTTCGAAAAAGAGACGGAAGATTACATTATGTCGCATAACAAAGGAATCACTGGTCGCCTAATTTAAAACACAACAATATTAACGATAAAGTTATGGAAAATTTTAAAAGAAAATCTGCCTCTCTTCTGACATATCTATTTTATTTATACTTTATTGTACATCAAAAAACTGCATACATATAAAGCAAATTAAACATGAATGTAAAATGAAGTACAACAGGCGGTCTTATCGCTCAGAAAGCGATTTCTACCAGAAAACCATTGTGAAAAGATTTTTTGCTAATGAGACATAAAGAAGAGAGCAGAGGGAGGTGTGAATGAATCGCTTACAAACACCGTATGAATGCCTTCATGCCTTCAATGTATACATCAATGAGATAGTCAAAGACCTCGAAATAGGAAAAGGAAAAAGTAAACTCATGCAGTTCAAAGTTCCAAGTAAATTTATGAATAACTTTATTTTTGAGTTGTACATGTATTGCGGCCCGTTGTTATTACGGTTTCTACGCACAATTCTACCCGAATTAAACACTCTGATGGTTGTCTGCATTGAATTGTCATCTATAAACTGAATCCACGCAGTTATTGAAAATCTCGATGGAAGAAATAAAGAACGTGCATACATTTGATCTAATTCGATCAAGTAAAAGAAGTATAAAGTTAAACAGTTTGTTAACCAGAGTTCATGTTTACGGGACAGAGACCATGAACTGAAAATATTTAATTTTGATTTAGTACGTTTCGAACCCTTTCTTAAAACGCGATAAACCCCGTAAAGTAGTTTCATTTATTATTTTTTTTTATATATATTTTTTAAAAACATTACCCTTACTTTGGGATAACCTTATCCTGTGTTGTAAGAACGTTTTACAAAAATAAATTTCACGTGGACAAACACCCAGATACGAAACAAATATCTGGGGGGTCACACAAATAGTTGTCCCGTGTGGGAATCGAACCCACGACCCCCGACGCCGAAGCGAATACTCTGGCAACTGCGTATGGAGTCATCAAAATGTGTATAATATTCGATAATAGTTTACATAATAATTTCTTGTATTTACGCGATTACACATTATAAATGAAACTAATTTTACGGATTTATCGCGTTTATTTTTAATTTTAATTCCCGACGTTTCGAACCCTTTACAGCAAATTAATAATCCAAAAACTGACGGTAGCCCGGGTTAACTATGACAATCAGACGTCTAACACCTCAGTCTGTCCCGTGACCATGAACGCTGTAAGCGGTCCGAAACGTCGGGAATTAAAATTAAAAATAAACGCGATAAATCCGTAAAATTAGTTTCATTTACGATAATAGTTTGTTAACTGTGTAGTTTATAGCTAGCAGAGAACTGTATATACGTATTCCTCGATCAATTAAAAGCAATGAGAATTTAAACAGTTCCTTAACTACATTGCGGCTAATAGCTAAACCAGTATATATGGCACACGAGCCATCTTTCCCATACAAACTATCTCCTCACAAAACTTTAATAATGTCACTTGCAACTTTAAACGAGCCCCTTTCAATGGAGTCGTCATTAAGTCGACTGCGAAACGTAAACTCTCGGCAAGTACACGCCGCCGAAGAGCAACTTAACAGTTGACGCGGGAGCTTTAACGGAAACGCAAACACGAAAAGTTTGACGCGACTTTATACTGTTTTCTGTGGAGCGGTGGTTCACGGCCTTGATAGTTAACGCGATCTTTGTTTAAATTTCGTACAAACAACTCATCTTTTGGTTGAAGCTGATGTCTTAAGAATATCTTTGAAGTGACATATACAGCAGCCGCGTGCTTGCAGATGCGTTGACGACCTTTAAAAAAGTGGGTTCGTGGGACGAACCGCGAAAGTTGAATGCCTTTTGTGATGCCGTGGTACTTCCCTAGACAAACCTGCACCATCCGTGCAACAGAAGCTGTTGCGTGGCCCTGCCACAGCAAAGGTGACTTACCACCAGATAAATCATGCTCGACTGCTACCTACCCTTTAAAAAACAAAGCCTACAAAACACGACTCTTCACACCGTGACAAAAATGATGATCTTAATTTACCGTGGCACCTCCTCGGACGCGACGGCCATCGTGCAACAGTGGAATCTATTGCGTAGGCCAAATGCAGTGACCTACTATGATATAGACAAGTTTCCCCTGGGATGTAGGTAAATCAGTCTCGAGCTGCTGCAAGATGGCGAGGGAATCGGGGAAGGTCTATTCTCCTCCGAGGCGTGATCACGCGCAGTACCGAGGGACACCTGTGCATTCCGTAGGAGACTCCGGAGCCCCTCCAAACGAACAGAAGGTGGCCACCGCGGGGGATTTAGTAAGATGTGTCATGTAAGGTGACGGGGTATCTTTCGAAGATCCCCCCTCACCTCCATACCAAAAGAAACAGGTAACACGATCTCACAAAACAAGCTTGAAGAACCATTTGCAATTTTCTCTTCACACTTTGACAGTCACCCATCGGAGCAACTCAAAGACACGGCAGCCGGCGAGCGGAGCGTCGCACCGCTAACTGGGACGCTCCATCGACGCCCCGTCTCCGTGTTGCCAATTAAGAAAACCAATTTCGTAACAAAACAAACGACCGAAACTCGGGGAGCCGATATAAATTTCGGCGGTAAACACCGTCCTTTGTCATACGTCGAGGGCTGTTTATTAAAGGGGAAACCGGCGGAAGATTTCCAGCCTCCGAGCGTTTACACATTCCGCCACTCCGAGAACTTTAATTGCCCGAGTCGAGTTGTATTAGGCTCATGTTGCAAGCACCTCCCCTAAAGCCAACTTTCCTCGCCCGCGGGGCCTTATTAAGATTTCGTCGTACCGACGTAGAGTTGCAAACTGCCGCGTTGTGCGAACGAATGTTTGACGCATCTTCTTTTAAAGAAATAAATGGCGCTTGGACACATTGCTAGAAATGCAATAGAAAGAACGTAGATTTCAAGACTATCGCACCGTGAGCTCATCGGCCGCTTAGCTTAGTTGGTAAGCGTCTGGGCGCGAAACCAGTAGACGCCGGTTCGAATCCCGCGGCTCCCTAGGTTTTTGTTCATTTATCTACAAAGAAAATTACAAGTTGTATTTTTTTTGTTAATCGACCTTTAAAACCGATCGAGTGATGGAAAGAAACAAATAAAGCAGGTACGAATGGAAGTATAAAGTTTTATACACAAGTCTCTTGTTTAATAGGGAGTAACAGTAATTCGCGTCGTTTGTATTTTGACTTTATTTTAACTGTAGATTTTATTTTGATGTTCTAAATTATTTTACATGATTCGCTTGTAAGCGGTTGCTTTCGCCACCCTGGCGTGGATATCTTCCACGCCAGGGTGGCGAAAGGAAATGAAAAATTAAATATGCTTAATAAGAAAGTATGTAAAGAAATGACTGTGAACAAACCACCACTCTCGTTTCACGCCTTTGAAAATAATGCATTTCCTAAAATATACGTCACCGGCATTTAAGTAAACTGTTGTCTGCGTTTGTCAATTATTCAGGCATAAACTATAACTAGAAATCTTAAGATTTCGCTCGCTCCGTCATTTTTTTAGCCTCCCAAAGTCAAAAATACTTTATTCAATATAGGCTGTAACGAACGATAAAAAAACTTCACTTTTTTTTTTTCACTTCAAAAGAACGTTCACAAAACTAGACCGGACCATAGAATAACCGGGAAGAAACTCTGCGGTCTTATTATCCCTATTATTTTTAAAGTAACTCTGAAACTGATAATAAAAACAAAATGTATACAGTCGAACATAGAACATCTTCCTTTTTTGAAGTCGGTTAAAAACATGATAAAATAAATATAGATAAAATACTGTAGCAAATGTTCTAGTCTTAAAAGATACCACCCAAACCATTTTGTATTAAAACGTGGCACATGCTGTAATAGTTTGGACGCTATATTTGTTTACTATTCGCAATTCCAAAGTGAAATATTTAGGGGAAACCTTGAATATTAATGTGGGCGTATATGGGTTCGAGTCTCAAAGGACAGAAGTTCGTTCGGCGTCCTTGCGTATGTCCTTTCACGGGAATTATTCAAATCATTTGCGGGTGCTACGTTAGGGTCGTGGAGGGAGCGAGAAGGAAAAACATATTTTTATGATTTCAAAGCGACATACAGTATACAATATCGTAGGTTATATATTGTATATTTTTTGTGTTTAATATATAAATAATAATGATAAATGTTTAGGTCACAGTTTTACCCAATGTTCTCTAGCCTCAAACTAAGCAACGCTTGTAATATGGGCACTGGATAACTGATAAACATACTTAAACATACTTTTCTTTTGCAAGTAAATACATATTATACATATGTAAACACCCAGACACTGGAAAACACTATGTTCATCACGCATTATGTTTCCATTAGTGAGGTCGAACCTAAAGAAAATGGAGCGTGTTGCACAACTGAACTCCTGGGATGCTGAACCGACCAGAGCCCTTAATTAAAGAAGATTGAAAGTGAAAAACCTGGCACCTCTCTTTTAACTCCCGCCCAATTCATCTTGACCCAGTACTTAGAAACGTTTAGTAAGGGGATCGACTGGATCCAGGAGACCATAACAACAGAGCTAGCCATCGAGTTTCGCTTCCAAAAAATCATATAACTCCCAATCGCCGAATATGATACCGCCTCTGGGGAACTGGGACAACACACTCGCGTTAACTGTACAAAAAGAAATACGGTGTCATAAACAAACTCATCCAAAAGTCGGAGATGGGCCGAGGTGACAGCATTTCTCTGTCCGTCCCCGAAACTCAAAACTCCGGCGGGTGAATCCCGAAAGAGCAAAGAAAGTTTTCCAATAAAAACTCTCGTAATAGCTGCCGCGATGTCCCAATACAGAGACAATAGTGATGGGCAGCGGTGTATCAATAATATTTTCGATTTTGATAAAGCGTTAATATCGATTTGAATTGTCGTTTGACTGTGTAAGGAGCTTGTTGGTATTAAAGCCGCGTTTAATTAAGTATATAGATGGCATTGTCAGCTTTTTGTAAATTTCCTAAACGCTGTAAACCTAGTTGTAAAGTTGTAATCAATGACTTTTATGTTTTCATAATTCCTCCACGGAGTACAAGTGACAGTAAATTTTGCACAATCCGATTAGAACCCTCCATATAAATTCAAAAGTTTTTGACAGTGTGCTCAGCCGATTACTCAGCGTCTTGTCTTGACAGTTTTGAAAGACGTATTTAATTTCGTTTTAAATTTTTACTCAACATATATAATAACTTACAATAAATGAAGGATCTTACTCCGTAACATTCTATTTAAAGAGACTATCAAATCGGACACGAGCAAATCGTTCACGAATAACTTGAACATTGTATACAAAGTCACGATCGAATTCGGCCCTATGGAAGTGGATAACGGCCCTATGGATAACGGTTTAATTAAATAAGTTGGAATTATAAATGAATGTCAAAAAGTTGTTATTGGTTGCCAAGGTAATACCGTGAACTTGGTCGCTTTGGTACCAACTTCGTCATGCCACTGACTTTCATTGTCAAAATTGTACTCCAATATATGTATATATATATAGATATATAGATATATATTTTTTTATGGGATAAAGTGGCAAACGAGCTGGCGGTTCACCTGATGTTATGTGATAACCGCCGCCCGCGAACATTTGCGACACCCGTAGCGTTGCAAATGCGTTGCCACCTTTAAATAAAGTGGGCCCCGGCTCCTCACTCCCCAGACGAAACGCCGAAATTTAACACTTCTACTTTACGCCGGTCTTCTGTGAGGTATTTTTTCACGAGCGCGCCAAAAGTTCTTCAAAAATTAACTGAATGTTTCGGAAACATAACGAACGCGTGTTCCCATCACTAGTCCGCTCCATTGTTTGCTCGGTACGCATCGGTTTGTATAATTTTGTACTCCACGAGGCACATCCGAGTCTCACGACTTCATAAAGTAAGCCGGAATGGTAACATTTTATTAAAGCGGCGGCGAAAGCCTCCTCCAGTATCCAGCCCGGTTTACCGTCTTTTAATCGAATTAGATACGTGAGGGAATATGACGGAATATGACAATTAGGGATAAACCTCGGTACACATTTGAAAATGTTACGTAAGTCGATAAAAATAAGGTAGAATTTACAAGACATAGTAATGTGCACGACATAAATACTGGGAACGAACATAAATTAATTCTATCCACAGCCAGACTGCGAAGAATAAGTAATTCTTTTATGAGACATTGTGTACGTTTTTACAACGAAATCCCCGAAAAATTTCAAAATGTAAAATCATTTGCTATATACCAAACAATTGCAAAGGAACGTTTGTGTGCTTAAAGTTATTATGGTATAAGTGATTATTTAAATGATAACACTCTGGACATGAATTGATCGCTCCAGACTCTTTCAAGTAGACTTTAGTATATTTGAAACATGTATTCATTGACAAAAAATGGTAAGAAAAATTGTCTAAAACTTTCCCGCTGAATTTCTTACGCCGGTTCTTCTCAGATACAGTAATATTTTGAAAATCAATAAAAGAGTGTAATGCTTCTTTTTTTTAATGTGAAAAGCAGACGGTTCACCTGATGTTAAGTGAATACCGCCGCCCATGGATCGCTACACCCGAGGGTTACAGATGCGTTGAAAACCTTCTGAAAATTGGGCTCCGGCTACCCAACTCACCAGACGAAACGCGAAAGTATTTGTCATACTTCAAGTTTACGCTAGTCTTCTGTGAGGTCGTGGTACTTACCAGGACGGGCCTGCCCATTCGTGCAACAGCCGAGGCAGTTGCTTGGCCCTACCACCGTAAAATTCTGCTTCTATATTGAATAAAGATATTTGATTAGAACGAAACAAACCCAAGTGTTAGGACCCGATTGGCGTATCGACTAGTAAGCTCTAACGTCAGTACATAGGGTCCATACCACTACTGAAAAAATATTTCTAAAAGATATCTATTTTTATTATGCTATTTTCTGCACTGATATGACATTTCTATTGTAGATCTTTTTCTTATGTGACAAAGTGGCAAACGAACTGGCGGTTCACCTGATGTTAAGTGATAACCGCCGCCCATGGACATTTGCGGATTGCAGAAGCGTTGCCACCTTGAAATAAAGTGGGCCCCGGCTACGTCACTCACCAGACGAAACGCAGAAGTGCAACACTTCTACTCTACGCCGGTCTTCTGTGAGGTTGTGGTACTAACCCGGACGGTCCTGCCCATTCGTGCAACAGCGAACACTGTTGCGTGGTCCGACCACCGTTAAAGTAATAGTATCAATATTGTATTTTGTACATATTAAGCCATATTATCAACAAGAAGAAAATGAAATCAATTTATAGAATAAATAAAATAATCGAATTAAAATTCTTAACTCAACAAAACTAATAATCGATATAATAATAAAGCGGTAGAACAAATAAAATACCTATTAAAACTTAATAGCAAGAAACAAATTTAAAATTTCTTCACTGGCAGGACTTTAATCTGCACATTCTGTACAAAAACGCTGCACATTCTGTTTTAACGGTGGTAGGGCCACGCAGCAGCAGCCTCGGCTGTTGCACGTATGGGCAGGCCCGTCCGGAGCACCAGGACCTCACAGAAGACCAGCGTAAAGTGGAAGTATGACAAATACTTTCGCGTTTCGTCTGGTGAATGAGGTAGCCGGAGCCTACTTTTCAAAAGGTTGTCAACGTATCTGTAACCCTCGGGTGTAGCAGATGTCCATGGGCGGCGGTATTCACTTACCATCAGGTGAACCGTCTGCTCGTTTGGCAACTTTTCTCATAAAAAAAAGCATCTTGAGATCGAATTTTCTTTTCATTATCACGGCCGTTATTATGTAACGTTGTGAGATATTACAATAACCCGCTTCCCTTTAAGAGGCTAGACTCTCTTATCTAAACGTGTACATAAAGTCCCTACTACAGAATCCGTGGCAAGAACCCTTATGAAAGCCCTCAGTCTAAAAGAATACATCCTTCAGTATATGCTACGCTGCCCCGCGCTTAAGTGGCCAGTACTAAAACGCCCCATCTCCTTTAGCCGTTCAAAGCATATTGAACTCTATTGTTTTGTATTTAACCTCATAACAGAATCATCAACAGGCAACGTGGGTCGAAGCAAACCGTTGCAAAATTAAGGATATCTCAACGGGAGCATTTAAGATGGTGCGTTCAATTGAAGGGCTATTGATTTTCACTTGTTCGAGCAATTTTATTGCGCACCTTTAGACTTGAACCCGTCGAGGGCTTTCTCCGCTTATTTGATAGATAGACACGTTTTATGTAGTTCAAGGGTCATTAACTAAGTTAGGGCAGCACGTAACAGCTGCTATTAGAATAGGGAATCGTGGTAGCAAAAGAAAAATACCTAAAAAATTTCACCCACATTGAAAGTCACGTAAAGAAATCAAAACCGGCCAAGCGCGAGTCGGATTCACGCTCGACGGTTTCCGTACCCATTATAATAATATATAAAAACGGCAAAACATGATGTCTGTTGTGTAAGAGCACCGTCTAAATACTTTTTATTTTATTTTGTTTTTAATATTTGTTATTATAGCGCCAACAGAAATACATCAACTGGGAAAAATTCAACTGTCTAGCCTATACAGCCTGGTGACAGACGGACAAACAGACAGACAGTGGAGTCTTAATAATAGGGTCCCAACCGGCCTTTGGCTATAATAAATTAACACAGCTGAAGATTAAAATAACTCGGAAATAACAATGATAACAAATTGTAAACATGTCTAAGATTATTTTATTAGAAACTCTCTCGCCGGAAAAACTTCGTTCTTTTTTTTATAAAAATAAACCTTCCGTGGACCTTAAGAAAAAAAAAATTGCCGAATTGGTCCAGCCAATCTTGAGTTATGCGCTTACCAACACTCATTTTTATTTTTTAAAGATAACTTTACATTACGTTGAGTTCGTACAAATTTCCGTGCATAAGACACAGCTATAGTGAAAATAGCAGAACAACTGAATTAAATTTCATCGGTGCTTACACCACAAGGCCCGATGAAACGTACCAACTGACGTCTCGCATAATATCCTCCAACCTTCATCGGCATGCCATCCCTAGCAATGAAAATAAATAAGTACATTAATCCCCCTGATTCATTTTTATTATTATTAAAGAGTATAATATTCAAAGAGTTCAAACATTTTCTCGTATTTGTGAAAATACTATACACATCCTTACTAATATTATAAAGTTTGTATGGATAGGCTTAAATCGATTGGAAAATGTTCACGATTCGAAGAGGTTTTTTTCTCCCTTGCTTTTCAGGGTTCCGTGCCCAAAGGATAAAAAAGGATAAAAGGACTCCGCTGTCTGTCCGTCTGACACCAGGCTGTATCTCATGAACCGTAATAGTCAGACAGTTGAAATTTTCACAGATGATGTATTTCTGTTGCCGCTATAACAACAAATACTAAAAATAGAATAAAAAAAAATTCAATCGGGGTCCGATACAACAGACATGATTTTGCCGTTTTTGCAGATAATGGTACGGAACCCTTCGTGTGCGAGTCTGACTTACACTTTTTATCCTGGATTGAACGTTTTTTTTATACTCGCGGGCACGGTGTAAAATATAAATTAGATGATATCCCCTGCCTGCTTTTGAATAAAGCATTTTGGATTTGAATTTTTTGTTTGCTATGTTTATGTTTTTCCCTTTTATATTTTAGGGTTGGCTTTTGCGGATGGATATGAGTATTCCATTCGGGATGTAAATATTTATCATTTCATATTTTAAATAACGTATTTTATTATTGTACTCATCATGACTAGAGAGGTCGCAATTTCTAGGACTTTATAAAACACAGCCGCAGAGTGTTACTATGATGTTTATTACACGGTTCAGAATTTTGGATAATAGATAGCGTTGTACCTTTTTACATTGCAGTATAGTTTTACTTTTTTAAGACGTATAAAATATGTCGAAGGCGCTGGGCTACCAGTAGCAGTGTACTGAACTTAAAAAGAACAAAAAAACTTGTGTGTTTGCATATTATATTTCGGGACAGAAAGTGGCAAACGAGCTGGCGGTTCACCTGATGTTAAGTGATAACCGCTGCCCATGGACATTCGCAACACCTGTAGGATTGCAGATGCATTGCCACCTTTTAATACAGTGGGCCCCGGCTACCTTATTTACCACATTATTAACAACGACATTACACATTACGAACACGGTTGCGCGGCACTACCACAGTTAAAAATAAGTGCTACTACTGGGTAATTGAAAAGTACACTTAAACAAACGCCTGTTTCGTAAATAAATTGGTACCATTGATATACTCGTTCATACGCAAGTAGCGAACTGTGCCAATCGTGTCTTCGAATATATAGGCGACTTCTTGGCTGTTGATCTGACCTAGATACTGGAGAGAAAATGTAGACTGCTAGTTTGCTTTTTAGTCTGTGATTAGTTTGTTTTTCCATTCTGTTTCTCGGTACTTGTTTATGATATAACTAGCTTTTCGCCCGCGGCTTCGCTTGCCCTTAAATAAATATCTATCCCCTTTAAGAACCTTTTATAACCCTATTTCCAATAAAAAAATAGCCTATGTCCTTTCTCGGGCTCTAGACTCTACAAAATTTCATTTAAATCGGTTCAGTAGTTTTGGCGTGAAACCGAGACAGACATCCAGAGTTACTGTCGCATTTATAATATTAGTATGATCATAATCTTTATAATATTGTTCTGTATGTATTTAGTTGGTAAGCCTAAATAAATAAAATAAAATAAAAATAAAAAATAAATTACTTGACAATTGAGATCGACGAAATCGCTTTTATAACATCATGAGCTCACCATCCCACCACGAGATAAGGTGAGATAATTTTTAAGGTTCCGTACCCAACGGGTAAAACAGGATTCTATTACTAAGACTACGCTGTCTGTCTCTATGTCTGTCTGTCTGTCACCAGTCTGTATCTTATGAACCGTGATAGTTAGACAGTTCAAATTTTCACAGATGATGTATTTCACTCAAAAAAAGAATAAAAAATATTTAAGTGGGGCTCGCTGAGCGACTTTGAGCTTCCTCATACGGCCAGCAGTGAAGGACCACGTCTCGGTTCCGTAGGTCATCACTGGCAACACACATTGATTGAAGACTTTAGTCTTCAAACATTGAGGCATATTCGACGAGAAGATTTGCCGAAGTTTCCCGAACGCTGCCCATCCGAGTTGGATTCGCCAATTGACCTCTGCGTCAAAGTTGGGCTTACCTAGCCGGACTAACTGTCCTAGGTAAATGTACTCGTCAACAACTTCGAGCTCAGTGCTCCCAACAACAACCGGTATTGGCGTGACATGGACATTAGACATGATCTTCGTCTTGTCCATGTTCATCTTAAGGCCCACCCGTTGGGTGACACTGTTGAGGTCATTGAGCATAGTACTAAGGTCCTCCAGCGATTCTGCCATGATGACTATATCGTCGGCAAATCGGAGGTGGGTGATGTATTCGGATGGAGCGTGCTATGCTCGGTATTTCTCTGCGTGATAGAGTTCGTAACGAAGACATACGCAGTAGAACTAAGGTGACCGACATAGCTCAGAGGATTAGCAAGCTGAAGTGGCGATGGGCCGGCCATATAGCTCGTAGAACCGATAACCGTTGGGGAAGAAAGGTTCTCGAGTGGCAGCCTCGTACTGGCCATCGCAGTGTGGGGACGACCCCCCACTAGATGGAGTGACGACCTGTGCAAATGTGCGGGAAGTCGATGGATGCAGGTGGCTCAGGATCGTACTTCGTGGCAGTCTATGGGGGAGGCCTATGTTCAGCAGTGGACTTAAACAGGCTGAAATGATGAAGTTGGGCTCTCATACACCAGAGACGATTTTTTGCCGTTTCTATAGACCCTACGTGCGCGAGGCCGACTCGTTCTTGGCCGGTTTTATTATACCGCGGCAACTTTATAAATTTATGATAATATCCACGACTCCACCAGATTTCCTCCAGCGCAATGATTCTCAAATTCATCTCCGCCGGGGGTGTGTTTTTCTCCATGCTCACGTGCTCGGCATAAAATATAAATTAGACTCTCATATCCCTTCCCAGCGTTTGAATAAAGTATGCCGTCTTTCGAATATTTCAGACGGGGATCAACTTTCGTTTTCCGCAAGTTTTCGCGAGTTTTTTCGAGTATACGTAATCTATTTAGATGTAATTGCGAATGTTTTCTGTATTCAGATTGATGATTCGAGAATCGCGTTTCTTTGAAACATATAGATTTATTTGGTGATAACTAGCCGATACCCGCGAATTCGTCTGGGTCGCTTATTATGTATAGATACACTGCATGCGCCACTTTTCAACGGCGAGAAACCTCGTCGTTTCTTGAAATTTTAATAACTCTGCATTATATTTATATTTAATGACTCCGTAGCGCAGTTGCCAAGGTATTGGCTTCGGCGTCAGGGGTCGTGGGTTCGATCCACCTCTCACCTTTGCTCTTTACGCTCTACACGAGCGACATACCCAAAGACCCCCACGCCAATCTCGCGCTTTTCGCGGATGACACGGTGCTCTTTTATTCAAATCGCAACCTTAGACAACTAACCACTCGACTCCAAAGCGCTGCCGACAACCTCGGCGATTGGTTCCGCAAATGGAGAATAGAAATAAATCCCTAAAAGAGTGTGGTGGTTCTCTTCACACGAAGTACTTACCCGTCACATCTTTATAATGGCCCTCGTCAATGCAGAAAGTTTGGGCAAATATAAGGGATATTATTTTATTGGTAAATACATGGCCAACCGCTCCCCTGGGAGAAAAAGGTCAAATACTTAGGAGTCACTTTCGATTAATACGCACATTAATAACGTTCGCAATAGAGCTGCGTTTGTCTCCGGCCGGCTACACAATTTAACTAACGCTAAAAGTAAAATGCCCTTAAGGCACAAATTATTAGTATGTAAGACCTGCGTACGACCTATTATGTCTTACGCATGCATGACCTTCGCCCACACGCACCCTACTCGCTTGTAAAAGTTGCAAATAGTACAAAATAAGTTCATCCGCCTCGCATGGACAGTTGCAACTTCTGCGGGTGCAGCGCAACCGGTGCGCAGTGGTATCAACGCAACGTCGACCTGCACAGCGATTGCAGACTCCCGACGATTCGCGAATATTTTAAAGACCTGACCAAACGGTTCTTCGATAGAGCCGAACATCATCCCAACCCTCTGGTGGTAAGCGCAGCAAATTACCAACCCGATCTAAACGCGAGCGTCAACAAGCGTCGCCCGCGAAACGAGACCAACACAACGCGTGCACAAGGTACACCCGCGTTCCAGGGCGGTTCTCACCGCCCCCAGCCACCGATTAGCTAAAAACACAGTCGACGGCCATCGGGGTCTCGGTCCGCACCGCTACTTGATGACCCTTAGATGACATGCCGTAGTTAAACGCACGCATGAGCACATGCGCGGCCCTACCCACAGCGGAGGGCCCAAACCCGTGGGTTCTGGCTAGCCCACCGGTTCTGCGTCAGATGAAGCTTTAATAGTCTCGGGACTCAAAACAAAAACATCAGTTAATACAAGATACAAGGGTTCGATCCCCACACGGGACAACTCTTTGTGTGACCCACAGTTAGCTGTTTCGCATCTGCGTGTTTGTCCACGTGAAATTTATGTTTGTAAAACGTCCTTACAACACAGGATAATGTTATCCTAAAGTGAGGGCAATGTTAAAAAACATAAAAAACATAAAAAATATAAAAAAATATGATAACGGAATATATTTTAGATAAGTTCAGTGTCGATGAAAAAAGCTTTTAAACATAAATATTATAAGTCGAAAGGTATTTAAAAAAATTATCTTGACAAAACTCACATAAACATTTTTTACGCGAGGTAAATTCCAATTATTCATTATACTACTAAAATCTTTCCATTTATGCTTTCATACAGAGAGCTTGACATGATAAGAATTATCTTAAAACAAATATTAAAATACAATGTTATCTGTCATCAACGAGAGGAGAACGTGTTTTATTTTCGTCGGTTCGCGTTTCGTTCTTAATAAAACGTTACCTTCTATAATATAAAAACTTTTGTGTTTTTAAGCGTTACCTTATCAGGGACTAACCGTTGTGGGTTCCTAAGGGTTGTGGGTTCTTCTCTGCAGATATGAACCCCAGCGAAGGTAAGCTATTATGCAGCAACTTGCGTAGTCTCGTGACGTTTTCATTACATTTTTAACCTTAAACTACTATGAGAAATATTACAGTCTATTAATATGATTTAAGCTTACCACAGCGTCAATGGTTGAAAGGAGTTTCAAGAAATAGATTTCATGAGCCGTGATAGCCTGATACTCTTTATCGGTGGTAGGGCCACGCAGCAGCCTCCGCTGTAGCGCGAACGGGCAGGCTCGTCCGGGTAAGTACCACGACCTCACAGAAAGTGGAAGCATACTTCCAAGTATTTGTCATAACAAATACTTTCGCGTTTCGTCTGGTGAGTGAGGCAGCCGGAGCCCAATTTTCAAAAGGTTGTGCAACGCATCTGTAACCCTCGGATGTAGCAGATGTCCATGGGCGGCGGTATTCACTTACCATCACGTGAACCGTCTGCTCGTTTGGCAACTTTTCACAGAAAAAAAAACTCGAGCAACCTGAGTTCAATCCGCGGCGACGGCATCAATTAAATTGCCAATTTTAAGCGCTGACTTATAACGTGCTCAGTGGTTAAACATCACAAGGATTTCTGGATATTTTCGAATTATTAACAAAAAAATATTTCAGTTGTTCGCCAATCCGCTGTGGGGTCACGGCGTGTATTATGCCCTAATAAATTCCACAGAGGAAGTCTTTGCCCAGCAATGGGACATTTGTAGACTATTACTTTGCTTTACTTTTTTACTTTTATCATACCTCAATCTAAAATAGATTTCAGCCCGTACTCGTATTATGTAACAACCCAGAATTGATTTTTCTTAGATGCTTATTCACTTGATAACTGATGTGTCAATAAACTAGGCAATAAGCCAATAGCCAATTAGGTTAATTAAGATCCAACCTTCTTGTATCTTGTATTAACTGATGTTTGTGCTTTCAGTCCAGAGACTATTAAAGCTTCATCTGACGCAGAACCGGTGGGCTAGCCAGAACCCACGGGTTTGGGCCCTCCGCTGTGGGTAGGGCCGCGCATGTGCTCATGCGTGCGTTTAACTACGGCATGTCATCTAAGGGTCATCGAAGTAGCGGTGCGGACCGAGACCCCGATGGCCGTCGACTGTGTTTTTTAGCTAATCGGTGGCTGGGGGCGGTGAGAACCGCCCTGGAACGCGGGTGTACCTTGTGCACGCGTTGTGTTGGTCTCGCCGTGCTCGGAGGCGAGGGCGAACTAATGTGTCTGTTGCTACACTAACTGTGTGTGTAGTGTTATCCGGCGGGACACCCGACGGTGGGTCCGACGTACCTAAGTCCCCTTCCTCGACCGGGTCGATGAGGACGTTTCGCGGGCGACGCTTGTTGACGCTCGCGTTTAGATCGGGTTGGTAATTTGCTGCGCTTACCACCAGAGGGTTGGGATGATGTTCGGCTCTATCGAAGAACCGTTTGGTTCAAAGACCTGCTTTGAAAAATTGGCGAATCATCGGGAGTCTGCAATCACTGTGCAGGTCGACGTTGCGTCGATACCACTGCGCACCGGTTGCGCGGCGGATGAACTTATTTTGCACTACTTGCAACTTGTGCAAGCGAGTAGGGTGCGTGTGGGCGAAAATCATGCATGCGTAGGACATGATTGGCCGTACGCAAGCTTTGTATAAAAGTAGTTTGTGTCTTAAGGACATTTTACTTGACTGGTTAGTTAAAGTGCTTAGCCGGCCGGAGACGAACGCGGCTCTGTGACGGACGTTATTAATATGCGCTGTGAATGACATACGCGAGTCGAAAGTGACTCCTAAATATTTTACCTTTTTCTCCCAGGGGAGCGGTTGGCCATAAAGAGATATTTGCCCTAGCTTTCTGCATTGGCGACGACCTTTATAAAGATGTGACGGGTAAGTACTTCGTGTGAAGTGAATCGCCACACTCTTTTCGGGATTTACTTCAATTCTCCATTTGCGGAACCACTCGCCGAGGTTGGCGGCGCTTTGGAGTCGAGTGGTTAGTTGACTAAGGTTGCGGTCTGAATAAAAGAGCGCCGTGTCATCCGCGAAAAGCGCGAGATTGACGTGGGGGTCTTTTGGTATATCGCTCGTGTAGAGCGTAAAAAGTAAGGGTGAGAGGCAGGAGCCTTGTGGAACGCCAGCCGTGAGGCGGCGGCTTGTGGAGAGGGCACCTTCAACTCGATATCGAAAGGAACGGTTCGACAAGAAGGCCTGAATGGTGTGTACAAGCCTGTCTGGCACTTTGAGTGAGAACAGCTTGTAAATCAAGCCGTTGTGCCAGACTTTGTCGAATGCCTTTGCGACATCGAAGAAAAGAGCCCCCGTGCTAATATGTTTAGGGTGATTTAGGCCTTTTAGGATATGTTCCGTTAGGCGATATAATTGATCGGGACAGGAATGTCTTGCTCGAAAGCCGAATTGTTCCGCCGGCAGAAGGCCGTTGGAAAACACGTGGTCTTTGAGCCTGTTTAATAGAAGCCGCTCGTAAAGCTTCCCCAGGCAACTGAGGAGGCTGATGGGATGATAACTAGAGGGCTGATTGGCTGGTTTATTCGGCTTGCGAATGCCGATAACCGTGGCTTCTTTCCAGTCGTCCGGAAAGGAACAACTGGAGAGTAAAGTGTCGTAAATGGTCGCCAGTAAACAGATAATTGGGCCAGGGAGAGCTTTAAGGATTTTATTACTAATATTGTCTGGGCCCGGGGCGGATTTGGGTTTTAAATTTTTGATAATATCTTGGACCTCTTCGGGGGTCACTGAGTTTAATGGATCGCCTTCCGGTGGAAGCGCAGCCCTAGTTTTGATAACGCGGTCCACCTCCGTTAGGTGGGCTGTGTCGATGTGTTCGCGCGATGGCGTTTATTGCTGCTCTAGGTTGTCCGCAAGGCATTCGGCTTTTTCGGAGTCATCTAGGGCTAATGAAGTGCTATTAGGCATTGCTAACGGCGGTAGGGATTCGCGGGGCTCTGCTTTCAGACTGCGGGCCAACCGCCAGTAGGCGGTGTGCGATGGCTCGATATCCACTAGTAGAGTGTCCCACTCGGTATGTCGGTGTTCCGATACGCGATCTTTAACTTCTAGCTGAAGGCGTCGAAGTAGGGTTCAGTTCGATTCTGATCGGTATCGGTCGAAAGCTCGTTTGGCTGCATTTTTTTGTCTAATTAGCAGTCTTAGGTCGGGTGGAAAGTTAAACCGTCGGTCGCCCGACAGTTTCACTGTTCGTTCCGAATCTGCAACTGCGGAAGTGATAGATGCGCGAAGAATTGCTATCGCTCGATTTGCGTCATCGAACGTAGCTATCGTCTCGGGTAGGTTGGCGATGTGCTGGGGGTCCAAGGCCTTGAGTTTGACCTCAAGGCGATGCCAGTCCACTACGGTTTTGGTAGGAGGGACCGCGCCGGCGTTCTGGCCCAGTTTACACAGGACCGGCCTGTGGTCTGATTCTAATTCCTGGATTGTCTCTATCGACGCGATATCGAGAGAGACAATCCAGGAATTCTAAATCGCTTTGTAGAAGAGTTTTATTCCCCGAGAGGTTGGCTGAAACTAGTACAAGCGGCCTGTGGCCGGTGAGCGCTAACCTACACGCAGATGCCTCTATATGTCTTAGCTCTGGGATATCGAGCGGGCTACAGTGCAAGGACCGTTTATAATTTATTAAGGTACCTCCCAGACGGTTTGCTAACCGGTCGTGGCGGACTATATTATAATTTGCGATTTTTGGATCGCGTCTGCTAGGTTTCAAGAAGGTCTCTTGCACTAGAAATATATCGACGTTATAATCGCGAAGGAATTCTGCGATTTCGTCCCTTTGGCCCCTAATGCCGTTTGCGTTAAAATACGAAACAACCAGAGCCCGAGGTTTTAATCTACCTGCGGTTGTACTTTCCATTTTAGTTTTAGTAGCGGTTCTAGGTAACGACGCGGCGAAGCGCGGTTTTATTGTCCGGACTATAAACCTTTATGGTTGATTTGTAAACACCCAAAGGGCGTCTACAAGTTTTTTGTGCTCGTTGAGCGCATTAAGTCGATCGGTGCCACATGTGGCGGCCGATAACTTTGTAGATAGGACGGCGAGCTCTTCCCGGTTTATGCGTTCCAGGAAGCTGCAGATGTTTGCCATTTGGGCAAAAGGGTCGTCTTGGTTCGCGGAAACGACCGGTGTAATAAAATGCACCTGCGGCCTCGGTGCTTGTTGTTTGACAGGCTGCGGTTGGAATGTCGTCGGTCGTGAGGCGACCGGAGGCGCGGCTACCTGCGCGACTGCCTGAGGTTTCGCCCAGGCGTTTACGACGGGTGCGGGCGCGGGAATGTACTTCGCCGGCGCGGATTTCGGGACCGCGATTTTCGCGAGCGTAATTTTTGCGGGTGCTTACCTCGCGGGGGTTTTTCGCAGCCCCTTTTTTTTTTTTTTTTTTTTTTTTTTTTTTTTTTTTTTTTTTTTTTTTTTTCGTGGGAAAAATCCTTTATGGATCCCCTGCCACTGGATGGGAGAAGTGGCAGGGGTATGTGGGAGTCCCGTTAAAAACGGTTACCCACTAAAAAACCCACGTTGCACCTGTCTCTGTCGCATCAGCCGGGGACACGGGAACACGTGAACGCAATCTTCCGCGACCCCGGCGCGACTATGGCCCCTTTACGCCTCCTCTACTACATAGTGCTGTGCCCGTGCAATTGGCACAGCACACATCACGAGCCCCATATTGAGCGACAGACACTCCCATGTCTGCCGCTCAGGGTCTCACCATCAGGGGGGAAGGTTGCGCGCGTAGGCCAGCCTCCTGCGCCCTGGTCTCCGGCGGCGAATTTCCAGGGTGGCAGTTGCCTCCCTTTCCCTCTCCGCGGCCTCCTTCCGGGTGATAACGTCCTCGCAGTATGCGAGGACAGCACCCCACGCCCTCTCGCTGTCAACCATAGCGCGAACCACGGCTGGTAGCGAGAGGTCGTGCCCCACGATAGCGTACAGCTCTCGGCGCTGCTCCGTCCAGGCTGAGCACTCCTCCAGTGCGTGTTGGGCCGTCTCCTCGGCACATACGTCACAGTGGTGGCATTCCGCTGTGGGCTCCCTCCTCGCCACGCAAAACAGGTACCTCCCGAAACAACCATGTCCCGAGAGGACCTGCGTTGCACGGTAGGTAAGGGTGCCGTGTCGCCTATCCAGCCACCTCCTGAGGACAGGACGTATGGCCTCTACGGTTCTTAGGCCGGCACTGGGGTGCTCCAGCCTCTGCTCCCACTCATCGATGGCGTTTGAGCGCAGGCGACGCCTGCGCTCCTCCAACTCCTCCGGGGCCGGCATGTGGCCCTGGGATTTTGCAGCCTCGCGCCAGGAGTGCAATGACGCGAGGATCTTAGCTTCTAAATCCCAAGGCAGGAAGCCGGCCAACAGGCAAGCCGCCTCACCGGAGATCGTCCGGTAGCCCCGTATGGCCCGGATAGCCAACACCCTCTGCGGTTTGCGCAGAAGCGCTTGGGTCCGGCGCTTCAGGGTGTCAGCCCAAACGGGAGCTCCGTACAGGGCCATGGATCGCACGACTCCGGCGTATAAGCGACGACAGGAGTCGTTGGGGCCGCCAACGTTCGGGAGCAGCCTACCGAGAGCTGCCGCTGCTTTCGCCACTTTGGGAGCCAGTCGCTCGAAGTGGGCCCGGAAATCCCATCGGCGATCTAAAACTAGGCCTAGATACCTTATCGTAGGTGCTACGTCGACACGGACCCCACACACAATAATGTGAGCGTCCGCAGGTGGCGCATTCCGGGCTCCATAAAAACATAGAGCCTCGGATTTATTCAGCGCCACCTCTAGCCCTAGTCGCCGAATGCGTCCCACTACCTGAGCCACTCCCGCAGTGGCGAGAATAGCGGCCCGGTGAAAGTTTGTGCCACGAGCGGTCACAAGGGTGTCATCAGCGTAACAAAACACCTCGACACCCCTGAGATAGGCGCCACGTAGCACCCAGTCATAGCCTAAGTTCCACAGGAGTGGCCCTAACACCGACCCCTGTGGAACACCGCACGTCACCTCGATGGTTCGATGCCCGTCTTGGCACGGAAACTCTACACGGCGATGCGACAAGTAAGCCTCGATGGTACGGCGCAGGTAGAGGGGCACTCCATGGAACCGGAGCGCCTCCCTAATGCAAGCCCAGGGCAGAGTGTTAAAGGCGTTGGCGATGTCAAGAGACACCGCCAGGACGACTCCGCCCTGGGACACTGCTTCCTGCGCGAGAGACCTAACTTGCAACACCGCGTGGATGGTTGACCGACCCTTGCGGAACCCGAATTGCCTCTCCGCCAGATTCGGACCAACGTTTTCAAGGTGCTCGACGATGCGGCCAGCAACAACTCTTTCAAAGAGCTTCCCCACATCGTCGAGTAACACTATCGGTCGATAGGCGGAGGGCGAGTCCATGGGACGCCCCTGCTTCCGGATGAGGACGAGTCTGCCTGTCTTCCACCTCTGTGGAATTATGGCTTGGGCCAGACAGGCAGTAAACATCTCCCTCAACCTAGGCTCCAGGGCATCCCCCAGGGCCAGTGCCCAGGCTCGTCCCGGGATGCCGTCGGGACCCGGGGCGGCGCTTTTGAGTTTCATCCTAAGGACGGCAGCGCCGAACTCTCCCGGAGTCACCTCCGGTATATCCAAGCTTGGGTCGGTCATCTCCGTGCTGGGTCGTGCCATCGAAGGTGGCGAGTGCTCCTCCCGCTGCGGAAATAAAGCTGCGGCGATCGCCGCTACCAGTTGAGGCCGCAGACTCTGTGTCAGTGGGGGGGCCCAAGGGCGAAGCTTGTTCATCACCATCCTGTACTGCCTCCCCCACGGATCACGGTTAAGTGCAGCCAAAAAACTCCTCCCTGGCAACAGCAATCGCTGAAGCTATAGCCGCTTGTAAAGTCATCTTGGCCTGTCTGAAGGAGGTGTACAACTCGGTTTCCAGGTCCAAATCCCTGCGCCGCCGCCTTCGGCATCGGGTGTACCGGCGTCTAGCCACTAGACACGCTCTGCGCATTTGCGCGATTTCCGTAGACCACCAGTACACCTGGCGCTTGGGAGGAAGCTTTCTGGACCGGGACATGGACGCATCGCACACCTGCGTCATTACTTCCCGAAACCATTCCGCCTCCTCCTCGACGTCCAAATGACTAGGCGCAGACACCCAGGACTGGACGATTGCGGCCTCCTTCAGAACTTCTCGGTCTAGACTTCTGAGCTGCCACCTTGGGCCGTCTTCCCTGGCGGGTCGGCTTAGGCCGGTCAAGGGATCTGGTAGGGCGGAGACGTCGAATCGGATATAGCGGTGATCCGATAGAGTCTCTACGCCAACAACCACCTTCCAGCCACGGACACGGCGTGCTAAGGCGGGGCTTGCGAATGAGACGTCCACAACAGATCCACCCCGCGACCGCACGCACGTGTTCACCGAGCCCCGATTAAGGATAGATAGCCCGACCTCCACGAGCCATTCCTCCAGCACCCTACCCCGCGCGTCAGTTATGGGTGATCCCCACGCCGCAGATTTTGCATTGAGATCCCCAGCGACTAGCACGGGGTAGGGATTCAGTTGCCGGAGCATTGATCCCAGTCGGTCAAGGTAGCTCTCAAATTCGGCCAGCGTCCTATTTGGAGAAAAGTACACCGAAACGATGAAAATTTCTCCCAACAGAGCGGCCACGAAGCCCTGTCCTTTTCTCACGTTATCGAGAGGAGGAGAACCCGCAGCAGTACTGCAAACCATCGCCACAGTGCCGGAGTGATCCCCAGCCCAGTTTTCGCTAGGGGGGATGAAGTACGGCTCCGACACCAGGGCAACCTGAATCATCCACTGTGCCATGCTTTGCAGTAGAAGGTCCTGGGCTCTGGCACAGTGATTGAGGTTCGCCTGCAAGAAATTTAGGGTGGCCATAAACTACTGAATAGTCATTGGAGTCCCCTCCTCCCTGGCATCGTCAACATGCTGGTGGGATGTTTGCGACTGGACTGGTGCTCTAGTAACACTTCCCCGTCGCCTCCTCTTTTCAAGCTTGTTCGCCATGCATGCCTTACCTCCTACTGTGTGGCCAGCGGGCTTATTCGAAGCGGCACACACTAGACAATAGGGGGCCGCGGAGCACTGACTAGAAATGTGACCCAGCTGTCCGCAACGAAAGCACGTGCTGCTGCGATCGACCGTCGCAGTGCACTGTTCCCGAACGTGTCCCGTTTCCAGGCACCGGTAGCACCGCAGAGGTCTTCGCGGCAGCAGCTTGACCCGCACCGAGGACCAGCCGATTAAGAGACGGCCGGTTTCTGCAATCTTTCCGGCAGCACCAACAGGGCAACCAACCAATACCGTGCCCAGTCCAGATCGGTCCCGGCGAATTTCGCTGACCTTGATGGAGGCTGCTTGGCACTCGCCAGCCCGTGCTATAGCTTCAGCAACCTCAACTTTTTCCACGGAGTCATCCAGGCCTGAGATGCGTAAATCTGCGCATTTTTCTGGCCTGGAAACTGTGGCGATCTCTTGACTGACCACCTGACGAAGCTTTTCAGCTAACAAGTTAGCCTTATCGCCACTTGTGACTCCCGGCACCTCCAAAATTCGGGCTCCTGTTGCGGCCTTTCTAAACCGGATGGCCTGAATCCCAAGAGCTTCCAGATCCATGGTTTTTTTTGGCCTCTTTAAGGATGCCGGCATAGGTGACTCCTTTTTCCGCTGCATCCGGCTGTAGCTTTATCACTACAGCGGACGAGCGAGGGGGCCGCAGCTTCGGCATTCTTTGGCGTTGTTTCGGTTTTTCGGCCTGTCCTGCTACTGTAGAGTTAGTGCGAGGTTTGCTACGATGAGTCACCACAGTCCACTCGTTAGTGGGTGCTCTCTGATCATTGCTGGCCAGAGTATTCCGTTTCTCTCTACTTTCCTGCTGTATTTGCACCTCTTGCTGTACGTAGGGAGGGAAAGACCCGGACTTCGAGACTGATTCACTCGCCGGTTTGGTGGCGCTTACCGTTGCCCGAGGATTCACTTTGGCCGCGTACGACACATTTATGCGACTGTCTGCCGCCAGAGCGGGGCGAAGGCGCTTCTCAGGCAGTAACCTGTCCTCCAAGCCCGCAAACCGAGCATTGATCATGGTTCCGACGGCCTCAATTATCGACCGTCGCATGAGCTCTGGGTCTTGAGAAGCGCTTGAGGTGGATGGAACTGCTATTTCGTCCAGGCCTTGGTTGTGGCGGAGGTCAGCACGTATAGCGGATAGCTCGCTGCGGAGCTCTGCCACCTCTGCTTTAAGGCGTTTATTGTCTGCAGCCAGCTTTTTGGTCTCTTCCGAGACCGTGGCTTTACTGAGTACCTCCACGGCGTCGCTGATTGTTCTGGCTGCATCCCTAAGGGCCTTAACAAAGGTGCCCTTAAGGTGGGAGGACTTGGAGGCCACGTGTGTGATAACAGTTACCTGCTGGAGCACTTGCTCCCGCAGGTCGTCCACCAAAGATTGTCCACCCGTGTCTGCAGAGGCCTGTTTCAGATCACGTGCTTTACGCACAGCTTCCGCTGCCTCTTGTTCGACCTGGAGCTCTCTAGCCGTACGCTTCGGATTGACTTTGGCACCTTTGCCTTTTTTCTTGATTAGGTCAATACCAGTCGTATGATTTCCGTCAGTAATATTCTCATCGCTGTTCTGGGAAGCGGATACCTTGCAACTCTCGTTGTCTGACCCTGATTGGTTACCCTTTTTCCTTCGGTTTCCTACCTGAGTATCCGTTCTCTTAAGGAACCGACCCCGCTTGTCCCTCACCAGTACGGGGGACGAAGTGCGCCCAACTGCCCAGCTAACACCTTTTGTGCCGGTTGCTCATCGTCACTCGACAATCCACTGAGGTTCTGGTCATCGCCTCCTCTCGGGCGCTTTCGAGCGTCCTTAAAAAATTTTGATGGTTGTTCTTCCGCCATCCGACTCGTCTCTCCAGCAGACGCAGACCTCCTCCGGTCCACGCACCTTTCGTCAGCCAATTCACTAAGCACAACATTGTCTATTTCCTTGCCGTTATCGTTATTAGTTTTCAATAAATGTTCCATTTGATTCCCACGTGTATTAGGTAAATAAAAAGTCCGCCGGGCCAGTGACCTTGTAGCCCGGTAACCCTACATACACCTGGGGGTCGGGAGGTACCCAGGGTTGGCCGCTATGACTGGTTTGTCGGTCCAGCCGCTCTTTCGAGCATTCAGCGCCGCGCACCACAACGCTGAAATCTCCGGATTTTTTATTGAGGTTTACTCCTCGCGGTCCGGCTGGTTAAGGCAAGACCCTCAGTTCTATTGCAGGCCGCGAGACATGATCCACGACACCTGCAGCAGAGTACCGAGATCACCCGGTGTCAGCAAAAGCCGAGTGCACTTGGCAAACACACCGCATGAGTCACACTGTCCCCTTTCGGGAACTTCCTTTCATACATCACGCAAACACTCAACCTGATTCCCCTTACCCCCCAAAACACACATCTTCCATACATCTCGCACATTCCCCCCCTTGTTGCATCCCCTGTCCCCTCTCACTAGAGAGGGATACTGGGAGCAGCGAAGGCCCGCCTTGCAGGCTTGCCTCCTAGGACATCGAGTCCTTGGACGTCCATGAATCCTGAAAAGGACTTACAGAACGCCCCCCCCTGCCAGTTTTGGTCCGCGCCGGTTTCCCGGTATATCACCCCAATTTGGATGATATTCCCCAAACAATTGTACGCAGTATCCGCCACCTGGGGACGCGCCCGATGGGAGATCTGGCAACTCCTCACATGGGTTGCCAGTTTTGGCTTTACGCAGTCAGCGCAGCAATCTGAGTGCGTGTCACCGTGGCAGGCACCTAAAACAGTTTGCTGGCTGTGTGGCCATAGTGTTTGGCAGTTATGACACTGCGCAACAACGCTGACTTCCGTGAGGCTCAACCGATTTCGCTAAGCCTCCTCTACTTAAAAATGCCTTACCTTCCGCGTAGGGTCCAACTCCACCATTACAGCTGTCCCATTAGGGACACGGGTTTTCTGGGGGTGACGTAGGCGACGAACGGCGTGCATATCCCTGATGTCGAATTTTTACATTGTCGACATTCCGACTCTTTCCGGATTCCCTTATACTACCCGAAGTTTGAGTATTCTTCCAGCGAGTAGGTATGGAAACACTACTTTGTTTTTCGGTAAAAATATTTAGTGACGCGGCGGAGGAAGTCATCGATGCTATCGAGGTATACCGGATACCTTGATGGGTGTTCTTCGACCGGGGTCTCGAATATTGTGGCGTTCGAACCACACGCAATTTGATGCCATTTAGCTTTCTCCTGGATGATGATAGGCGGAGGAGGCTTGGCTTTCTTTCGGCGGCGTATTCGGGTACCGGTTGGATTGCCGCGGCCGCCTTTTTGGCGGGTGTCGCAGTGGATCTATTAATTGAGGTGGCGGCTTCGCTTTCGGGGTCGCTATCTACGGCGGGGCGTTTCTTGCCCTTCTTTTTTCGTCCAGTGACGACGGTTGAAGCGTCGTCATTGGGTTTACCGGCGGGAGAGTTAATAAATCTACCTCATATCCGATCCGCCTCCGAGTATGAGTCGAGTACGACGGTGCACAAGGAGGCCGGGGGTATGGTAAGCTTG